>VMDO01013861.1:0-59188 GCA_007922755.1 Pedetes capensis | reverse complement strand
TTGCCCTTTCCAGACATTTCATAGACACAGGATCATACTGTATGTGCTGTTTCATGTCTGGCTCCTTTCATTTAGCCGACTGTTGTCAAGGTCCATCCATGAGGTAGTCAGTATTAGGACTTCATTTCTTTTTATTGCTCCCCAAAATATTCCATTGCATGGATATGACACAATCTATGTACCCATCCCCCCACTGGAGGACGTTTGGGTCCTTCTACTTTTTGGCTATCATGAATTATGCATAATTTATATTCACTCAGGGAGAAGGACCTGGCAACCCACTCCCAAAAATCAATCCGCCATCGAAAACCCTATGAACAGCAGAGAAGGACTGACAATAGTGTTTCACCTGTTGTACACAGGGTCGCTATGAGTCGGATACAGACTTAATGGCACCTAACAACAACAACAATATTCATTCAGGTACAATTGTTGTTGTTGTTGTTGTTGTTGTTGTTGTTGGGTGCTGTTGAGTTGTGACTAACTCATAGTGACCCTATGTACAACAGAACGAAACACTCTCTGACCTTGTGCCCTGCCTAGCATTATGTCAGTGCTTCCCTGCAATTAATACGGTTTTCAATGGCTGATTGTTTTGGGAGTGGGCTGCCATGTCTTTCTCTCATCTTTGCAGTGCTGGGGATTGAACCTAGGGCCTCAGAGATCATGGGGCAGCACTCTACCAACTGAGCTAAACCCCAGTACTAGGTACAATTGAGAGATTATAAATGTACAGAATTCAGTGTGTAGTTTATATAGTTTGGAAAATATGTCCCACTAAGCCCATGAAAATGAGGAACATTTCCTTCACACCAGAATGCTCCCACAAGGCCCTTCCAGTGACTCTCCGTCACCCAGGGGCAGCCTCTGCTCCGTGTAGATGCCATGTGTCGGCCCTCAGACTTCATGAGGGCCTCAGGCTTCATGAGGGGGATATCGAGTCAGGTCCTCCTCTGGGCCTGGCTTCTTGGGCTCAGTGTAACACCTGGCAGCTCACCCACGGGTGGTGCATTTCAGTCCTGAACTCTGGGTTGAACTCTGAAGATGGGAGAGGAAGGAACAGGTGGAGGGAGTGCAGACTCCAAGAGAGGGAAGTGGCACCCAGGACGCCAAGGGCACCCAGGCACATCCCAGAGGGCAGGCTGACCATGGGGGTGAGGAGGGTAACCAGAACTCAGGAGGTGTGCGTGCATGGGAGAGAGAGAGAGAGAGAGAGAGAGAGAGAGAGAGGTGCCAAGACCCTGGAGAGAGCCATCTGGGCAGAGAACAAGTGATTTTACCTGCCATGGTCTTTTCCTTGCCATGGGCTGGCAGGGCAGGCCTGGTTCCCTTCTGACAGCTGAAGATTAGAGACTGGCAAGGACTTGAGGACTTACCTGCCACACAATCAAGACCCCTCTGCAGACCTCTCCACTGCCCCTCCCTAGGCCTGCATCCTGCTGCCTCGGTTTCCCTTCTGGACTAGTCAGTCCTTTAAGACTTCCAGACCCTTCCCCTTGGGGCCAGAGGCAGAAGCTACCATGAGAATGCCCCCTAACCCCAGGTCTCCTTCAGGGATATACCTCCTTCCGGGCTCCCTGCCTCCCACCTGCCCCACCCAGGCTCCTCTGGGCCGCGTCTGCCCTCCCACCCAATGGCATCACTAACAGCTCTGTCCCTCCTCACACTCAGGCAGCAGGAGGGAGGCTGCAGCCCAGCTGGGATCCAAAGCAACTAAGGTGGGTGTGGTGAGGACATGGGAGGAAGTGAGAGCCAGAGGCTCCCTGCAGCTCACTGAGACCACCTCTGCCCCGCAGGTGCATCCCAGCATAGGGACAGTGGGGGCCGGGGCCTGGGGCAGGGACTGGCAGCCCCCACGTCCCCAGATTGCAGAGGCTAACTGAAGTTGTGGTTTTTGGCTGTGGACTGAGGTTGTTATTGTTGTTGTTAGGTGCCATTGAGTCGGTATCCGACTCATAGCGACCCTCATAGGGTTTTCAATGGCTGACTGTTTTGGGATTGCCTTGGGAGTGGATTGCCAGGTCCTTCTCCCATTTTTGCGGTGCTGGGAATTGAATTTGGGACCTCAGAGACTGCAGCACAGCGCTCTACCAATTGAGCTAAATCCCAGCCCGTGTGGACTGAGGTAAGTAGAGCAAAAAGGCGGGAGACTGTGATGCCAGATGCTAATCCCACTCGAGGGCTGGGGGCCACAAGTTCCCCCTGGGGCAAGGGGCAGGTTTTGCCAATCCCGAATCTTTGGGGAGGCCTGATCAGTCCAATCCAGGCCTCAGCCCTAATCCTATTGATGCCACTCTGGGTGAATGCTATGGTCTGACTTTGTCTCCCCAAAGTTCAAGTGCTAGAAACCTAATCCCCAAAGTCACATGTTACTGATATTTGGAGGTGGGGCCTTTGGGAGGTAATTAGGTTTACATTAAGTTGTGAGCATGAGAGCTTTTATACGAGGAAAGGGTACAAGCAAGCTGCTTGCTGTGGCTCAACATGTGACGCCCCCCACCACGTTATAGTGCAGCAGGGAGTCCTCACCAGAGCCCACACCGTGCTCTTGGACTCCCTAAATGAACCCCTAGTCTTTCAGTTTCCCAGGCTGTGGTGTGCAGTTTGTGGACAAAGCCACTCCCTTTGTGGACCTTAGTCCTTCTTGCTGCCCTACTGGGCTCCTGCGAGGCTAGAAAGAACACACAGGACACGTTTTGGAAACCCTGGAAGACCTGACATCAGGCTTGAGTGGCAGCTGTCACCACCATGGCTTTTGATGCAGGTGCCGTCTTTCCACTCCAGGCAGGGAAGGGACGGAGGAAGGAGCTGACGTGTAGTGAGCGGCCACCACATGCCCATAGTGTTCCTTTGTTGTGGCCCTCGCTATGCTCCCTGAAGAAAGTCAGGGTAGGCCGTGGGCATTACACCTCCATTTTCTGAAGGAGAAAACCAAAGCTCGGAGTCGGCCCCTTACTTCCACAGCAGTCCCATCCTCCCCATTGGGTCTCCTCAGCACCTCCTCAGCTCCATCCACCCCAGACCTGAGCCCAGCAGAGCACCAGCGCCAGGTCCCCTGAAGGCTGGAACAGGACACAGCCGAGGCCACAGGCTTCAGGTCCTGGCTCTCTGAGGGTGGTACTTCCCGTCAGTGGGAACATAGTCCTACCCCGGGGCTGCCTGTCGCTGGGAGCCTTGTACCCTTCGTGGCCCTGTGCTGTGTCATGAGGTTCCTGCGTCTCTCCAGACCAAGCAGAGGCCTGAGGGAAGCCATCTGTGGGTAGACTTTGGGCATAGAGAGCCAGGTGCCAGTCAGCACTGGCAGCCTCACTGTTGAAGGGGCCATTGGCCATTACTTCCTGTCCGTGACTCACCAGCCTGCACGTCATCTATCTTCCCAGGAAGCCAGGCCTCTCAGCAACTTCAGGATAGGGGACATAGAATTGGAAACAGCTAGAGAAGGTCGCAATGCCCCTCGCCCCCCTCCCCTAAGAGCCATCCACTGCCCTGGCCCAGCATGACCAGTACAAATGCCCCAGGAGGGTGGAACGCTACAGGGAGCTGAGGTCAGGCTGGGACAAGCACCGTTCTAGCAACCATTCCCAGCAGGGGGTCCTGACTTCCCCCTTACCTCTGAAAGGGACAAGGCAGGGGGCCGCAAGAGGTCCCTGGGGAGTCCCAGGCAGGTGTCCTTACGTGTTTGCTAAGGATTCGCTGCATGATGGGGCAGCACCGAGGCCCTGCCTTCCCCAGCCACCAGAAGGCCACGGCCAGCAGGGACTTGAGGGTCCCAGACACTTGGTCAGACTCAGGGGCCAAAGCAGAAGGCAGGATGAACAGGGGCCCGGCCTCCCCGCTCAGGAACCCAGTGGGGCAGTTCAAAGAGGGCACAGGAGGAGCCAGGGCTCACAGGGTCTCACATGGTGCTGGCTGGAGTGAGGGCCCAAGGCCCTGTTCCACCCCCTCCACCGCAGATCATGGTGCTCCCACCCACAGATGTCCGCTAAATGCCAGTGGCCACTGTTATGGCCTCACCATCATCATCCTGTGAGGTCGCCATCATCATTTCCACCTCTTGCCTTCAACTTTCCCATCAGTAAAGCAAGGGATTGGGCCCCAGCATCTTAGAAGACTGTTTGGCTCCGGTGTTCTTGGTCCCTAACTTTCTGATTCTGAAAGCACCGGAGCTGAGGGCTCCGTCTGGCCTGGGCGAAGCTCCCAGTTTCGTGGCTCGTGGACTATCTAGCTTTCACACATGCTCCCGAAACCTCTCAGCCTCAGCTCCCCCGACTGTAGAAGGGGATCTTGGCAGTGGCCTGCCCAGCGTGTGGGAAGGGCCCAGCCACGGAGAGTCGATGCGCGGAGTTCCTCCCAGCCCACCCCTGTAAGCTCGGGTGGTTTTCCCAGGAGGGCAGCTCTGTTTGGGGAGAACCAGGGAGGGGTGGAAGCAGTTCCTCTGCACTCAGCTCACTGGCTGCCCTAGAATTGCTGCAGAGCTGAAGAGATGGGGCTGGCCTGGACGGAAGGCTGAGCAGGCCAGTGGGGAGCCCCGTGGGAAGAGAAGAGAACATGGTGGGCTGGACTGGGGCTCAGATTCACCCAGATTCCAGACCCCGGCCTGGTGCCTCGCAGGCTCATTCATCCTGACATTAGTTCCCTGAAGAAGGCAGCCTGTCCAGATCAGAGGTGCAGGGAGCAAATCTCCCAGAAGCCGACAGAACCTCCTTGCTGCCTGGGGCCTCCTGGATGCCAAGCAGCAAAGTGGAGGAGAGACCGTTTCCGGACAATAGCCTATTAACACTCATTACCCATAAAACGGGTAGTTTCCAAATAGCCAGATAATTGAGGCCATTGGAGAAGGGGCTGGAATTACCTGATAAATTGCCTTGCTTGTTTAGACACAGCCCGAGAGAGGCTGTTCGCGCTTTGAAGCCTTGCTCTGCTGTCTCTGTCTCTCTCCCGTCTTAGCATCCAGCCCCGCTTCCTGCTTTGCCCGTGAGCCCACACCTGCTCCGTCAACACGCAGCAGCCATGAACTTTTATTTTTAATCCTTGTTTTAAAAAGCAATCCATCCTTTTGGCCTGCTCTCTGCTTTTATCAAGGTCCCAACTCTACAGATTCACTCGGTTTTTTATTCGCTTAATAAAAATGTATCAAGTGTTTATTACCTGCCAAGTTTTATTCCAGGCTCCAGGGAATATAGACAGAAAAAAGAAACAAAAACAAAAACAGAAACGGGATGAGGCCACCCAGCTTACCCTGGCTCCCTCCTTGTGAGGGGGGTGAGCAAGCGATTGAAGTTCTCCAAGCCTCAGTTTCCTTCTCTTAAAACAAGCCCGGTGACCCTAGTACCTACCTCTCAGGGGGGGATTTAGGAGCACATTATCTAAAAAAGAAAACAAAAGCAAATTCCCAGCTCATATGGAGAGTGCATTATAGAGGAGACTCGCAGAAAAATAAACAAACACGTGCCTTTACAACGTGCCAGATGCTGATAAGAGCTTCGTGAGGAAGAGAAGGGAAGCAAGCTATTCCACATGTGGTGGTCAGGGGAGACTTGAGTGTGGGGCAGGAGAGGGCCAGGTGGGCGCCTAGGGCACAGCCTTCCCTGCGCAGAGCAACACAGGCTTGCCAGGGACGCCCTGGGGCACTGGCCCGGCAGACTTACATCCGGGAACCCTTGGTCCCGGGAAGAAGGGACTCATTGGTCACTCCAGGAGCCAAGAGCACACGGTCCTGAGAGGGGAATGGACTTGGCTTTCAAGGAGCATGCGGGAGGTGGGAGTGTGTGCAGCGGGATGAGCAGGGGAGCCATGGGCACCGGGGCAGGACCTGCGGAGGCGGCTTCTGCCCTTCCAGTCCTGCCTTCAGGATGTATCCAGAAAAGTGTCAGAGGTCGGGGAAGGAGGGGTGTTTTCAATGAGGCAAGGTGAGGGGGAATTTGTTTCTTAGTGAACTCCTGGTGTCTGAGGAAGGCACCCTTCTATCCTCCATATGACCCCAAGGCGCACATGTGCTGTCACCCGCCCATGTTTACAGAGAAGAGGATGGAGAGCTGGGGGCGTCAAGCACTTGCGCACACTCTCCTGGCAACATAGGCAGGGGCTGCACCCTGTGGCCCATCGCTGGGCCCCCGTCCTTCCCAGGACACTTCTTAGACCCACGGTCCCTACATAGGCGTTCACTCTCACCACATGCTGGAGAAGCAGGCAGAGCAGCCATTAACCTCTCACCTTACAGGTGGGGAAACTGAGGCACAGGGCATTGTGTGTGTGTGATCATGTGAATGGTGGGCCCAGGTGGGAACGTTCTAATCAAGGCCTTGCAGGACCCATTCCTGACTGGCTCCTTTCCACCATGTTTCAGAATAAGCAGTCAGGCCCAGAGACAGGAGACCCTTTCTCCCCAAACCACAGGCCAGGTTCTAGGGAGAGATGAAAGGTCACCTAGCAGCACCCCTCAAATGCAATGGAGACAGGGTTCACCAGGGGCATGGCCATGACAGAACCCACTTCCGCTCAGGCGGACTGTGGGGTCAATTGCAGCAGGAAAAGCCCCGAGGGACCCTGCCTTGACAGCTCCCCCACCCCCACCACACCCCTGCTGCTCCTTTCCCAGGGGGAAAGAGAAGTATTTGTTTTTCCCGTTGCCGTGATTTATGGGCCACTTTGTTCTTTATCTATTTGCACAAACTCAGAGAAGTGACCTGCTCTTTCCCAGAGGGCAGGGGCTCTGTCAGCGCCTCGGGGTCACAGGTCAGTCGACCTGCCGGGGAGGAAGGGGTGATGGGAGGTCACCTGGCAACAGACCCTCAGATATCAATTTTGCTGAGCTCAGTGTCTCTTCCTTGGGACTCAGCGGGGCAGAGAGGGAGGAATGGTGATGCACTTGGCTCCTCCGGGTACCACGGTCTGAGCTTGTCCTTCGCACATGCTGACGGTGGCCCTGCCAAGGAGGTTTGGGCCTCTATTAGGCAGAGGTGGGACTGAGGTGTGGGGAGACGGTGCAACCTACCAGCAGGGCATAGGCAGATGGGGCACCGCACAGCATGCCTCTGGGCCTCCCAGTGGCCAGCCTGGCCACCTTCCTGCCGCAGTTTGCCCTGCCCTGGAGACATAGGCCCGGAGGGCTGCGAGGCCAGAGCTGCCTTCCGCCTCTTCTGGCTGGGTGCTTGGGTCAGCAAGGCTGGCCAAGCTTGCCATTGTCTCCTCTGTCAGGGACCACAGGCCCCCCCACCACGGCTCTCTGTGGCTGCAGGGCTGCTTCATCACTGGCTCCCTGGACTGAAGCCCCTCGTGGGCAGCATGAGTTGTGCACTTGCAGGCAGGTAGGGACCCCTTCCCAGGCCCCAGGTCCGAGCCCTAGGGAGGCCCTGAAGGGCTCAGGAGGCAGTGAGCCAGGGCCAGGAACCCCTCTGGAGCCATGTGAGGTGGCAGATGCCCTGTCAGCCACGTGACCAGGGAGGGCCTCATCCTCCTCCTCAGAGCACCCTTGACTTCGCAGGGAGGGGTGAGGATCTGGGCACCCACGTGTGGGAGCTGTGCGTGAATTGTCAGGGACTTCAGTACCTTTTTTTTTTTTTTTTTTTTTTTTTTGTGGTCCTGGGTTTTGAACCCAGAAAGGCCTTGTGCTTGCCTGCTCTGCAAGTGCTGGGCCACTGAGCTGCACCCCCAGCCCATTGTTTTACTTTTTGGGACAGGGTCTCGCTAAATTACTCAGAGTGCCTCTGGTCTCGAATTGGCAATCCTCCTGCCTCCGCCTCCTGAGCCGCTGGGATTACAGGCGTGCACCACGGCACCCGGCTGGACTTCGATATCTTCATGTCATAGATGGCCCAGGGTAAGAAATGGACCTCAGACAAGCAAAATGGAACAACACCAGCAGCGCCCGAGATGTGGCCACGCCAGACCTCGGGAGCCCACGTGGCCAACACCATCCCTCTCCAGCCGGTGACAAGAAGCCCCAGAAGCAAGTGCTGTTTGGGCGGGGGAGGGGGGAATCCTCATTTTAGTGCCACTACTTCTGAGCCTGCTAAATGAAGATCAGAGGCAATTATCCAGATAATTAATGTCAGAAACACGCCTACAGATTTCCCCCGATTATTAGCATATTTCAGGTGCAAAGTGGTGGGGTTTTCACTTAAATTATTTGGTCGTCTTGCAGGTGTAGACACATTCTCAGAGGGAGGAGATTGCCAAAACCGTGCACCAGCCCCCAGCCCCAGGCACCTTGGCACACAGAGATCTTTGTGAGCGAGCCATCTAGTAGAAATAACAGTTATTATTATTTGAAAACACGAGGTGTTGGAAATTTGGCACGTGCCCAGTGCAGAAAATGTGACCCCCCCCCCCCAGGAACTGCCTGCATGGGCAGAGAACGCTAATGAGGTCCCAAGTCATTATTTCAAAACTGACCTAGGAGGAGAGCCGGCCCCTGGAAGTACTGCCAGGAGTTTTGAAACGAATACTTTTAAAGGATGGTTAAACGCCAGCAGTGGAAGGGCTCTCAGAATCATCTAAGCCAATACCTTTGCCTCACAGACGGGAGCCCCAAGGCCAGGCAGGGCAGCCACTCGCCCAGGTTCACCCCTTGAGAGAGAAGCAGAGGGGCCCCAGCCTGGCCTCTCTGCCTCCTCACCTCCCCAGATCTCACTTTTGTCCTCTAGGAGAGGAGCTCCTGCTCCCAGCAGAGGAGAAGCAGGTTTGGTTCTTCCCGGCCAGCCACATCCAGGGATTTTGGCCCCACACTCAGTGTCTTCAAAAGCTGGGCATTTAAACCTCACAGAGGTTTATATTGTTGTTGTTGTTGTTGTTGTCAGGTGCCATCGAGTCAGTATCTGACTCATAGTGACCCTACGTACAACAGGTGAAACACTATGGTCAGTGCTTCTCTGCTGTTCATAGGGTTTTCATTTAAACCTCGCAGAGATTTATATTGTTGTTGTTAGGTGCTGTCTAGTCGGTATCTGACTCATAGCGACCCTATGTACAACAGGTGAAACACTATGGTCAGTGCTTCTCTGCTGTTCATAGGGTTTTCAATGGCTGATTGATTTTGGGGAGTGGGTTTCCAGGTCCTTCTCCCAAGCCTACAGCACCTGGTATTCCCAGGCGGTCTCCCATCCAAGTACTAACCAGGCCCGACCCTGCCTGGCTTCCAAGATCTGACAGGATCCGATGCCACAGGGCTACAGCTGTAGACTGAGATTTATATTAGCATCTTCATTTTACAGAGAAGGGAAACTGAGGCCCAGAAAGCTAGGTGGCTAGCCAAAGCTACTCAGGGAGGGATTATAACCCCCGTCTGATCGGTTTGAAATGATTGAAGTGACGCTTCTGTGTTATTCTGCTCTGCGTGGCTGAAGATGACGAGCCAGAGTGGAATGGAGCAGGGCCAGGAAGAGACTAGGGCAGGGGATGGGATGCAGAAGTGTCCCTAGCTGCTGGGTGCGGTGGGGCACACCTGTCATCCCAGCGGCTCAGGAGGCGGAGGCAGGAGGATCACAAGTTCGAGACCAGAGGCAGTCTGTGTAACTTAGTGAGACCCTGTCTCAAAAAGTAAAAAAAAAAGGGGGGGCTGGGGGCGCAGCTCAGTGGTCCAGCACCTGCAAAGCATGCAGGCGCGAGGCCCTGGGTTCAACCCCCAGTACCGGGAAAAAAAAAAGTTTCCCTTGCTATGGCAATTCTCAGGGGACCTTGGAAAAGCCCTTTGCCACCTCCAGGCCTCTGTTTCTCCACCTTCAAAATGATGGCGAGGGGTGAGACCCTGGCGCCTGCTGCTCTCATTCCGCTCACCCCACTTTGCCCTCCTGGGAAGCCCCAGCCAATCAGGGGCCCTCGGCCATTTCCAGCGGCTCCATCCGCCCTCGCTCACTCCACAGACACCCATGGAGGGCGTGCATGTGCCACGCACTGTGGAATGTTTGCGTCTGTAAGCTTTACTGCTCCTCACAATATTGCAGTCCCGGGGGAGGGAGGTGCAGAAAATTGAGGCTTAGACAGGTCCCATGACTTATTCACAGCTGTCCCTCAACACTGTAGCACATCTGGGACTGGTGTGGGGACTGGGGACTCCAAATTCAGTGTTCTTCCCCCAAGATCAGAACCCCCCCTTGTCCCCAGCAGGAGGAATCCATCAGAGATGCTTAGAACGCAGACAGGGAAGCCCGCAGCGTGAGCCGCAGACAGCCGCGGGCAGGAGCTGGTCAGCTACGTGCCAGCAAGCTTTTTCTTCCAAGGGCTGGAGATCCAGTGTCCAAGAGTGTCCTTCCCACTGCCTACAGCAACTATGGGAAACTAATCCTAGCCTGGGAACCAATCACAAATGCTTGGGGCCCCTCCCTTATCTTCTTTCTTTGATTTGAACCCAGAGACAGCAGAGGCCCCATAATAGGACAGATGCGTCCTGCGCGGCCTCTGAGAAACTCATTCCAAGCTCCCCCCGGGGACATACCAAAACCCAAGGAACCATGGCCTTCCCCGCTGAAGACACAGGCATTCTGAAATCATGCCACCAACTCACTGCATCTCACACACCCCTCCAGGCAGAGGCACAAACAAGAGGCAGATTGAGCTCAGGCACCCCAGATGCACGGAGCCCTCGCCAGCCCCACGTCTGATCCAACGCAAATTCCTCAGCTTCCTTCCAGCCCAGGGCACGCGTCACATGGGCAGAGCTGGATCTGGGAAAGGCCACTTCCTCTGGCACCCTGGTCTCCGTGCACTGGAAAGAGGGTTAGGGAAGAAAACAAATTCCTGGGTACGAGGCCAGCTTGCATTCATGACCTCTATGGCCTTGGGCAAGTAGCTGCCACCCTCGGGACCTCTGCGTCCTCATCTTTAAAGTGAGTCTTGTAAGTGTTGTCCAGGCCACCCTCCTGAGGTCCAAGCTGGTGGAAATTTCTTCTTTCTTTTTCCCCTCCTCCTCCTCTTCTTTCTTCTCAGATAGTCAGGCACACACACAGTAGTTACCCAGTAACGATGCTGAGTGGACATTTGTCATTCTCAATGGCAAAAAACAACAACCAAAATTAGAAACAAACAAAATCTCTGAAAATCTGAAATTCTTCCCTGTGAGTGTGTAGGGGGGTCCTGGCCACCTGTGAGGTGGTGCAGACCGAGATCCCATGACACAAGCTGACATGCCAGCCTGTCTCTTTCGATCACTTGTGACAACCTAGATCTGATACAAGGCTGGTGACATAGGAAAGGGGACCCTCTCTGCTGGTAGGCATGGGTGGGTGGGAGTACTAGCTACAACAGATGGACCTCCTGGGGCCGGAGCGACCACTGGGCAGGTGATCACCACCTTGTCCAAAGTCCACTGTCCAATGCCAGGCCATCCGTGGAGAAAGTGACAGCACTCAACATCGGTGGCGGTGCCTGTGTCTTGACCATCCAGTTCTGTCGTTTGATTTACGCCCCAAGACTAGTTTCCCAGCCATCCTGGGCTCACTGAGCCACCTTGCAAAGTAACTCCCTTTCTGTCCCTGTTGGCCAGCATCGTCTCTGTTGCTGTCAGGGGAAAGCTCTGCCAGCTGAAGAAGCCTCCTGACTGACTGCTTCCCAAGTCGCTTGAGGTCTTGTGTTCAGTTCTCAGCACCCTCTGCCCGTGTGTGCTTGGGCTGCTCTTTAACTCTTGGAGGCTTCCTCAAAAGAGCTACATGTGCATGTCATCTGAACAGCCTCAGAGAATTCTTGTTCCCTCCCCCCTCTTCCTCCCTGGATGAGGTCAGACAGAAACAGCACAAGGTGATGCGTGGTGAAGACATCGAGCATCAAGCATGACTGCGAAGGTGGCAGCGTTCTGTATAAATCCGCTGCCTCTTCCTGGACTCCCCTCTCTGCTCTTCCACCACCAGATGCCTTTCCTGCCTTGTCTCCTGTTTCCTGACCTGTCTCCAGCCTGTCTCTTTTCCAGATGAGCAGGGGCTTTACCTACACTCCCACCAAGATTCTGTCTTCCCTCCTTATTCACCCAGGTCCTACCCGCTCTGCTTGCGGCCCCCAATCTTCCTACTAGAGAGCTCTCCTTCACCCTCCTGGAGCAGCCCACAGTTGGAGATCCCCGCAGAGTCTGGGCTCCACCTCCTCCATGTCTAAGTCCACAGCCTCCAGCCCAGGGCCTGGCCCTGCAGACACTGCAATAATCAGCCCCGGGCATTTTTCCAGTGCCTCTCAGAGCTTTCTGTAAATTGCCATAGGACAGGGATTATGGCTTCCTTTTGAAAAGAGAGAGGCTTGGAACTGGGAATGAAGGTCACAGCCAGCCCAGGCACCCAGCTGTCACTCCAGCACTTGCCCTGTGCCAAGCTGACCCTGCTGGTCAGCACGGCCCTCCTCATTCTCCTTGCAGCTGAGGGTCTCAGTGGGTCCACCTGCAGAATGGTTTTGTGACACTACAGAGATGTCATGACCTTGTCACTTAGTTGGAACAATTTCTACATCCCCTATGAATTTCTGCTTAAAAATAAAAGAAGAAGAAAGAAAGAAACATCTTAGTGGGGAGGAAACAATTGTTGCCTATAGATAGCTAAGGGTCTATTTTTATGCCAAAGCAGGGAACAGGCTGAGGAAGTTGACAAAGAGTTCCACAAAGAAGTGATGGTTCTCTCTCTAGACTCACAAACAATTTACATTTTCCCTGCTTCCTTTCCAGAAATGAACTCTACCAGCCTAGGTTGATGTCAAGCCTCCATAGGAGCCAACTCACTAGGCACAGACATGTCCTTGGACACTGTCTAGGCTGAGCTCTCCATGCAGGAGCGGAAACTGAGGACCCACAGGTACAGGCTTTGCCTGAGGCTGCTCAGTAACAACGCAGAGGTAAGATTCTGTGCTGGAACCTTGCTGCCCAGGGAACCACAGCTAAAAGTGTCCACTACATCTCCAGCCCATCACTGAAGCCTGGTCCTCCATCTACTACTGCCCTGAGGCTTGGGATAAGTAACCTTGGACAAGGAAGATCCATACAAAAGTGCTAGGGTTTGTGTTAGTCCACTTTCTGTTACTCTAATGAAATGCCTGATGCAGGGTGCTTTGTCAAGAAAAGAGGTTTGCTTAGATCATGGTTTTGGAGGGTCAAGGCATGGCACTGACATCAGCTCAGCCCTTGTGAGGACATAGGGCAGATGGCATCACAGTGGGAGTGTGTGCAAGACAGGAAGCCAGAGAGAGGGGAGGGGTCCGTACCAACCTCCCAGTAGACTCCCCCTCTAAAGATCCCACCATCTCTTAACACCATCACATTGGGAACAAAGCTTGCAGCAAGTGAACCCCTTGGGGACAATCCACCTCCAAATCCAAACCACAGCAGGATTTGAGCCCCAAACCACACGGAAAGTCAGGCTCCCATTCAAAAAATACTCTTCTTACTTAGTGTACTTGACATCCAGGATCTATCATGTTTATCACTGTCTTCTACACACAAACTCTTTCCGGTCATTTCTTTAGTTTTAAAGTAGGTCATGAAAATTCAAAGACAAAAACGCATTTCACTTTTAAAGATACTATACGAGCCGGGCACTGTGGCGCATGCCTGTAATCCCAGAGGCTTGGGAGGCAGAGGCAGGAGGATCACAAATTTGAGACCAGAGGCAGTCTGGGTAACTTAATGAGACCCTGTCTCAAAAAGTAAAAAAAATGGGCTGGGGGTGCAGCTCAGTGGTCCAGCACTTGCAGAGCATGCAAGCACAAGGCCCTGGGTTTCACCCCCAGTACCGAAAAAAAAAAAAA
Source organism: Pedetes capensis (assembly GCA_007922755.1). Lineage (NCBI taxonomy): Eukaryota > Metazoa > Chordata > Mammalia > Rodentia > Pedetidae > Pedetes > Pedetes capensis. Next base: position 45,475 of record VMDO01013861.1, on the reverse strand, counting down.
AAAAAAAAAAAAACCTATATGAATATAATAAAATATTTTATATACAAACTAAAAGTTTTGTTTACATAATAAAATGTTACACCTCACAGCTCACACCATTTCACTGTTTTCAATTTTAAACATAAGTAAAAACTCTGAGCATTCACTGCCGCTGTTGTTTTCAAATGTACTGTGTGAATTCAGTAGTAGGTGGGACCATCCAGTTAGGGATGTGGGCTGCACCACAGCAAGCCATTGGGCCATTGTGAAGTCATTCTCAAACCCAGCACATACTATCTCAAGCAATTCACAGCTTTTTCAGCCCATACCACAGAGAAAGTTCTCTCCTCTCCTCCATTACCCAAAACTACAAACCAGGCAGAGGTGGGTTCTGGAAGTAAAGAGAAAACTTAATAAAGGAAGAGCTCTTGAACCCTCAGCAGCAATATGGCCCCAGATGCAGCTTTGGCCAGCAGTAAAGCTCAAGCAATGTCTTTGCAATGATCTTAGCCCACTGGGGTTACAAACACCTTAGACTGAGTAATTCATAAACATTAGAACTCATTGCTCACAGTTCTGGAAGTTGGGAAATGCAAGATCAAGGTGCCAGAAGATGTGGGGTTTTGTGAGGGTCTCTTCCTCCTGGCTAGTGCCTTCTCTGAGTCCTCATACAGCGGAAGGTCAAAAGGGCCAGACAGGTCCTCAGGCCTCTTGTATAAGGGCACTAATCCCATTTGTGAGGGGTCCACTCCTTCCCCTAATCCCATCCAGATTGTCCCACTTCTTAATAAACACACAGAGGTTTGGTTTCAACACAGGGATTTTGGCAGAACATAAAATTCAGACCATAGCAGTAACTTTTCAGCTCTGTTCTTAATTTGCCTTGATGCCTGAGTCATCTGGATTAATAACCACTCCCGCCTCTATAGCACTTGGACACTTTCAAAGCACTTTAACATTAATTATCTTGATAGATTACCCCTAGTTCACAGATGGGCAAACTGAGGTTCCATGATTCAAACTATAATTAAAGCTGTTTCCACAAACCCTGGAGGGAAGACTTCACCGAGAAGGTGTGACAGAAAAGTGTTGAACCATCTGTGAACATATTTGGCCACAATTATTTTCATAAAAAACGCACCAGTGTTCTTGATCATAAAAATTATGCCTAACGTCTTGTGAGGTGCTTTAGTTTTTAAAAACTCTATTCATTTTCAGTATTTCATTTGATTTTCTCAACAACTTGATGAAATGTGGATTAGTGTTTTTATCTGCTCTTGTTGCTGCCACAAAATACCATACACCAGGTGGCTTATAAACAATAAAAATGTATTTCTCACGGTTCTGGAGGCTGGGAGGTCCATGATCAAGTCCCTGGTAGATTCAGTGTCTGGTGAGGACCCAGTTCCTAGTTTATAAACGGTACCTTTCACTTTGTCCTTCCATGGTGGAGGAGCAGGGGAAGCCCTCTGGGATATTTATACGCAGAAACCCCATGCATGAGGGCTCTGCTTTCATAACCTAATCACCTCCAGAAGGCCTTACCTCAGAAAACCATTGCATTACTGATTAGGTCTCAACATATAAATTTTAGGGGGACACAAACATCCAGATCATAGTAATTAGTATTGTCACTTTGCATGAGTGAGTAGTGCTCCCAAAATGTGAAACCAGATGCTTTCAGCTATGCAGGGATGAAGACTCATTGGGGGAAGAGGGCTGCCTCCAGGTCTCATACTATCTAGCCCTCAGCCTCTCAGGGGCAGACACCAACCTCTTTGGGGTACTGTGGGTACCAGGAATTCATCAGTATTGTCAAGAAAACAGAAACTTATTGGATGATTTTGGACAAGCCACTTAATTCCCTGGATTTCAGCTTTCTCATCTGTAAAATAGAGGTAAACAATAAGCACCTCCCTAGAACATTGAATACCCCCCCACACCATGTCTCTTAGCTTGTCATGCTGCAGGGTCTTGCATGTTGCTGTGATGCTGAAAGCTATGCCAACAGAACTTCAAATAGCAGCAGGGCCACCCATAGTGACAGGTTTCAGTTGAGCTTCTAGACTAAGACAGACCAGGGAGAAGGACCAGACAGCCCACGTCAAAAACAATTAACAATTGAAAACCCTATATATAGCAGAGAAACACAGTCAAATATAGTGCCAGAAAATGAGTTCCCCCAGGCTGGAAGGGATTCAAGAAATGACTGGGGAAGAATTGCCTCCTCAAAGTGGAGTCAACCTTAATGATAGGAAGGGAGCAAAGCCCCTAGGACCTCCTTTTGCTGATGAAGCATGACTTAAAATGAGAAGAAATGTAGTGGTTGCAACAATGGGCTCAAACAAAAATGATTATGTGTATGGCACAATGTCAGGTAGTGTTTTGTTCTATTATACACGGGACCTCTGTGAGTTGTACTGGAATCTACAGCACCTAACAATAATAACAACAACAACAATAACAACAACAAGAGAACATTGAAGAGATTTGACCCAATTTAGCCAATATTTACTGCAGACCCTAGCACATGGTGGACATTCAAGAAATAGCATCTCAGCAGGGTGCGGTGGTACATGCTTGTAATTCCAGCGGCTTGGGAGGCAGAGGCAGGAGGATCACAAATTTGAGACCAGAGGCAGTCTGTGTAACTTAGCGAGATCCTGTCTCAAAACTTAAAAAAACAAAAAACAAACAAAAAAAACAACAACCAAAAACAGGCTGGGGGTGCAGCTCAGTGATCTAGCACTTGCAAAGCATGCAGGTGCAAGGTCCTGGGTTCAACCCCCAGTACTGAAAAAAAAGAAAGAAAGAAAGAAAGAAAGAAAGAAAGAAAGAAAGAAAGAGCATGTCTTGTAAGTGGTGTGCTGAATTAGCCATTAGAGTCAAGCAGGGGAATGCAGAGGTTGGGGAGAAGCAAGAGATATGAGGACTAGAAAGAGGTTAAGTAGAAGGAGCCTAGTGCATTACCTCAGCAGATACCCAGCCATGAGCTGCAGGGCATGTTGCCTTATATGGGCATCAGGTGCTCAGAGGAGGCAGCATGGCTTCCTCACACTTGCTGTTTGGCAAAGGGGGCACAACTGAAATTGCAGCCTGGGGCCTGCAGGGGCCACATGCTAAGTCATCTGGCTTCTTCAGGCCAGATGGCCCTAGACAACTTTCTAGGCTTCCCACAGACCTTCCTCATTTAACCCAAACCATGCTTCTCCCATGTGGTCTCCTCTGAAGGCTCAACAGGGGAAGATTCATTTCCAAGTTGTTTGGCCAGGTCAGAGTGACCAGAATCAGAATGTAAACAGGCTGAGATAATGGGATACGGACTGGTGCATGCACACAATATTATTGTTGTTAGGTGCCATCGAGTCGGTATCAGACTCATAGCAACCCTGCGTACAACAGGCGAAACACTATTGTCAGTGCTTCTCTGCTATTCACAGGGTTTTCAATGGTGCATTGATTTTTGGGAGTAGGTTGACAGGTCTGTCTCCCAAGCACATAATACTACTGTGATATAATTCCATGTAACAGTGATGTGATTGCACAATGGTCTTGGCAATTAGCCACTATTGTGTAAAAGCCTTAAGAAGCCCTTCTGCTGGCCCTGGCTGTACAGAGAGGACTGGAGAGCACAGACAGGACCAGAGAGCATGAAGAGGAGTAGGGGGCATGGAGAAGCGATGGGGCACAGCGGCTGTGAGCAGTGGCACCATGAAGAGGAACACCCTGGAATAAAGCATGTCAAACCTATCTTCAGCTCCTCAAGCATGTTTTGGTTTTGCTGTGGGCCCCAAGTGTATGTCCCTTGCCAAGGAGCTTACTCAGGTTCAACAGTTGGTGTAGCTGGTCCCAACAATTGACTCAGTCAGCAGGACCATCCAACACAAGTTTACTCACATGAATGTTGACAAGCCTCAGTATTTCACAGCCAGCTAAGGGCCTCACTTTTTCACTGGCTGTTGGTGGAATCCTCCTCCAGCTTTTTGGCCACATGCTGTTGTTGTTGTTGTTGTTAGGTGCCGTCGAGTCGAGTCCAACTCATAGCGACCCTCATAGGGTTTTCAATGGCAGACTGTTTCAGGATTGCCTTGGGAGTGGATTGCCAGGCCCTTCTCCTATTTTTTTGTGGTGCTGGGAATTGAATTTGGGTCCTCAGAGACTGCAGCGCAGCGCTCTACCAACTGAGCTAAATCCCAACCCTGGCCACATGCAGCACTCCATAAATTAAGAGTTACGTTAAACCCAGACAAATGACTCCTGCTCTGACTCTTGAAATCTGAAGATCTATTCAGTGGACAGTGCTAGTAGCTCCACAAAGAAGGTGTGGATATCAAGGCAAGGATGGGAGCCTTATGTAGATCTTAAATTCTCTGGAGCTGAGCTGTGGCCCCACATTGGACTATGCAGACTTAGGGGCTTGTAGATCACTTTCCAACATGCTGGGAGTGGATAAAGGCTGAGAGAGTGGGTGCTTCTAAACACATGACAGTGTCATGTTCTTGGAAACCAAGGTCTGAAGTGTTTGACCTTGAATAAGACATTTCGCCTCTCTGTGCCTCAGTTTCTCCATCTTAAAAATTTGAACACTCATTCAATGGGTATTTATTACACACCTTATCTATGCCAGGCACTGATTCAGGCCCTGGGGATTCCAGGTGACTAGGACAAAGTTTCTAACCTTATTAGTGTTAAATTTTAGTAAAGGATATAAATCATATATACACATATCAACATATAACATGACAGATGGTGTTAAGTGCTAAAAAGATAAAGAAGATAAAGAGCATACTAGTTTGAATAGTGCCCCCCCCAATTCATATCTATTTAGGACCTGTGAATGTGGTCATATTTGAGAATAAAATCTTTGCAGATGGAATCAAGTTAAGATGAGGTCATTCTGGATTAAAGTCAACCCTAAATCTAATATGACTGATGGTCCTTATAAGAAGAGGGAAATTTGGATTTAAAGATACAACCCTTCAGTGAGATTACCATGTGACAATGGAGGCAGGGATTAGAATGACGCAGCTTCAAGCCAAGGAACACCCCACATTTCTTGCAACCACCAAAAGCAGAAAGAGAAGCATAGAATGGACTGTCCTTCAGAGCCACCAGAAGAAGCCAGAAGAGGCTAATACTATTTAGCCTCAAGAACTGTGGAAGAATAAACTTCTCTTATTTTAGTCCACCTAGTTTGTGATCAGGAGAAGGACCTAGCAATGCACTTCCGAAGCAATCCTGAAAATAATCAGCCATCTAAAAGCCTATGAGGATCACTATGAGTCAGATCCAACTCCATGGCACCTAACAACAAGAAGTTTGTGGTCACTTGTTATGGCAGCTCTAGAGAAGAAATACACACAGTGAAGAAGATCAAGACAAGCAGAAAATACATTGTTATTGAGAGGGCTTTAGGGAAGTCTCATGGCCAAGTTGACCTATGAGTGGAGGTTTGAATGAAGTGAAGGTAATGGTTTTCCAGTTGTCTGGGAACAAATACATGAGACACAAGAATAAAACCTTAACCTACCTCATCATATGATTGGGGAAATTAAATGAGTTAATACATGTGAATCTTGTAGCACAAAGCCTGGCACCTAGATGCTTGGCAAATGCTGACTGTGTTGTGGTTGTTGTTATCATTATTGTTGTTATTGGAGAGTTTTCAGTGGTTTCTGTGGCCTTCAGTATGAAGTCTAAGCTTCTTAACAAAACATTTAAATCTTCTTATGATCCAGCCCCTTTGGCATCTCCATCTTTATCTTTCAGGATCCCTACCTCACACCCTTCTATCAACCCATAAGGAACTAGAATTGATGCTGAGGGCATCATATGCTGTTTCAATGTCCCCAGGCTTTGAACAAGCTGGTCTTTCTGCCTGAGTACTACCACCCTTTAACCTTAAAGACAGACTTTGTGCTGTGTCCTCTTTGAGGACCTCCCGGCCTCATTCCTTTCCTCAATGAATATTTGCTGAAATCTACAATGTGTTAGCATTTCTAAGCAGCAGTAGTCATGAATCAGAGACAGGCCAATACTCCCTCCTTTGTGCTATTTCTTTGTTTGTATTCCTTCAGTCTACGTCTAAGGAAACTGAGGTCTATAGAGGGCAGGTGACTTAAGCCAAAGTGGCATAACAAACCAGAAAGAGTAAGGTCTATGGGGGTTGGTTTTGAGACAAGCTTTGAAATCACGCTGTCCTTAATTGCAAACCACCACCAGAAAAACGCTGCCAACCCATTGTAACTAAGAACTTGTTGACAGTTACTTATTTTGATGTCCCTCATCCCCCAGACACAAGACACAAAGGGGCGGGGATTACGATGCTTGTGCCCCCACCTGCCCCTGGCTCCTGTTTATTATTATTCCTCCATGGTCAGGAGATGTTGTCCTATGGCCAGGAAATACATATTTCACACTTTGCTGGAAAGGACAAAAGAATTTAGGGGCCAAAACAGAAGTCAGATTGTTATATTGTTCTAAATTAGAATGTGTTGAGTTTCTGCCAGAGATTCAAAAATGACAAGAATGGATATTGTGTATTTTGCCGCTGGAGAGCAAAAATATTTTTTTTGGAAGATGTCCTGCAGATAGGATTGCATATCCGGAAATTAAATGTTTCAGTTAATGTGCTCTTGGTGTTGAGAGACCGAGGGATGGGAAGACCATCGGGTGCTGAATTCCAGCTTGGGGATGGGGGGCACGCCAGAGACCCAGGGGCAAACCCTAGCCACACCCACTGCTCACGGTCCACGGGACTCGGTCCACATCACTTCCACTCTCCTGGTGGCAGGGTCCTTAGCGCTAATGAACAAGGGAAACCGAAGTCCTCCCAGGCTGGTTCCCATGGCAGCTGTCTGGACAGGTTCACCCCACGGGGACTTGAAGATGGAGCCTGTGGGGGTGAGCTCTGAAAGACCTGCGCCCCAATAAGGAGAAAGAGAAGCTGATGGTAATGCTGGGTCATGAGGAGGCTGTCAGCATCCATAATGCCTTTCTACTCCTCAGATGTAATATCTGAGTTGCCAGTTCCCAGAATGCTGTCAAACTAGGGGTCCCCCTGGAGGCTTGATACACCCCCAGAAGCAAGCAGCACAGAGATTATCAACTCAGTTTTCCTATTGGGAAACCGAGGCTCAAAGAAGCCAGGTCTGTGGACTCTGCCTCCTGTCCTTCCACGAACTCTCCTGCTCAATTTGGGGTGATGCAAAAGAAGGAGGCATGAACCCCTCTTCCCGATGCCCACCGCTTTGTCACCTGCCTGAATGGGGTGGAGACCTTCACAGTGTCAGGTACGGAAAGCATACCGCTAGATACACAGTGTCAGGTATGGAATGGCCACCGCTGGACAAAAGTGTCACCGCATATTACAAGCATTGGTGCAAGGGACCACTCAGTTCCTGCCTGGGCTAAAAGCTCCCAACCATCAGCTCCTCACAGTGTGTGAGGGGTGTAGACAGTGGAAGGCAGCTTGCTGGGGGTAGGAATACCAGGAGCCTCACTGTCGGTGAGGTTCATGACGAGAGGTAGCTAAGCATGGAGATTGTTATTGTTGTTAGGTGCCGTGGAGTCGGTATCTGACTCATAGCGACCCTGTGTACAACAGGGAAAACACTATTGTCAGGGCTTCTCTGCTGTTCATAGGGTTTTCAATGGTGGTTTGTTTTTTGGGAGTGGGTTGCCAGGTCCTTCTCCCAAGCCTACAGCACCTGGTGTTCCCAGGCAGTCTCCCATCCAAGGCCCGACCCTGCTTAGCTTCTGAGATCTGATGGGATCAGATGCCACAGGGCTACGGCTGCAGGCAAGCATGGAGATTAGGTGACACAAAATGACTTTTATTTCTGACCCAAATCAAGTTCACATTCCCCAGTGCTATTGAAACAGCAGTTGAGGTTAGTAGAATTGATTTCCCCGTCAGGTGTGAAGACAATCATAACAATGTTTACTTAACAGGACTGAGCAATTGCTGTATGCCAGGCACTGGGCTCAGTGCTTTGTAATTGGCATCTGATTTCATCTTCGCTGAAGTCCTGAGAGGCAGGAGGTAGGTTTGTCCCTACTGTACAGATGAGGAAATGGCCATTTAGGAAGAGGTGCAGTCCTCTCCCTTAGAAGTCAGAAGTGATAACTCCTCCCTTCAGTGTTAGGCTCAGGAACATTAAAAATGAAAAAGTGCCAACCCCATATTACTTACTTCCCTTTAACATACTACTAGTTTAGAGCTTGTTGTTGTTGTTGTTGTTGTTGTTGTCGTTGTTGTTAGGTGCAATCAAGTGGGGTCTGACTCATAATGACAGAACAAAACACTCCTCAGCTCTGTGCCATGCACACGATCTTTTTTATGCTTAGGCCCATTGTGGCAGTCACGGTGTCAGTCCATCTAGTTGAGGATCTTCCTTTTCTCTGTTGACCTGCACTTCTCCCAAACATGATGTCCTTCTCTGAGGACTGGTCCCTCCTGACAGCAGAGCGGTTCTAGCAAAACGCAGCAGAAGGCATCGAGATTTCCCATGTAGCCCTTGCCCCACATGCTATTCCCCCTTTGTCAGGTGGGGAGAAACTTTCCCTTCAGCCACTTCCTGTCCCCTGGTGAGTGAAGTGAAAAAACTATTTCACCAAAGTCGATTTTTCTAATCCCTAACAATCTCCATCTGAAGCGACAGCTTTTATATTTTTAGCTGCTTGTATTGGTCATGTAAGGCCTGCAGCCGTAGCCCTGTGGCATCCAATCCCGTCAGATCTCGGAAGCTAAGCAGGGTCAGGCCTGGTTAGTACCTGGATGGGAGACTGCCTGGGAACACCAGGTGCTGTAGGCTTGGGAGAAGGACCTGGCAACCCCCTCCCAAAAATCAATCCGCCATTGAAAACCCTATGAACAGCAGAGAAGCACTGACAATAGTGTTTCCCCTGTTGTACAGAGGGTCGCTACGAGTCGGATACCGACTCGACGGCACCTAACAACAACAACAACATTGGTCATGTAAAACGGATCATAAGCCTTCCTGACTTCTTCAACAGAGGTCATGGAACATCAGTGACTCCAAATAGATTTTAATGCGCATTGACGTCATCGGGAGTTATTGTGCTGTGCAGGCTGGCTGCCCCCACACGGAAAGGCCCGTGTGCTTTTCCAGGTAACGGCTGCTTTCTCTCCCATCGTCTTTCTCCCCAAACTGCTGCTTCTCCGTTCCATCTCTCCGAGCGTCCCCAAGTGCCATTGATCCACTTCACACACAACTCTATGCCACCGAACTCTGACGAAAAAGCCTGAAGTTGGCGGCTCTCTGCGCACCGGAAGCTGGGGTGTGCCTGTGGAAGTTATTTTGGTTGTTACCCAGGTGTGTTTTCGGCTTCTTTCCGGGGTGACGGCTGTGCTCCGGAGCTGCGGTTCCTACATCCACCTCCGATGAGCACAGTGCCGGTAGAATCTTACGCAATGCACATGGCTGGCTGGCCAGGGAGACGTGGGACTTCTCAGTATCTTGGCCACAGGCACGCACAGAAGGGAAACAAAGTCAGGCTCAGGTCAGAGTGGCGGAGCTGGAGGTGAGAGCCGGGCTGGGAACGGGAACCTCTAAGGGGACACTGCACACTTCTGGGCAGGTATATCAAGGAGGAAACTGTGGATCTATTGGAACAGATGCAGGCTACTTGGGACAAGGAGACAGACACAAGAGCAAATTTCTAGAATTCTCTCAGCTGGGCTCCATCTCTGCTGGGAATGGTATAATCAGGGTATCCCCTACTATAGCAGAAAGGCCACAGAGAACCATGTAGGTGACCAGGGCAGGCTGACCTCAGAGAGACTGGACCTCAGGTCTGCAAACCTCCCAGCCCTCTTCTCTCCTTTTGCAATATGGTGCCTCTTCCACCCATTAGTCTGTAAACATAGGTCCAATATTTACATGAAGAGGAAGTTGCTGAGCAATGCATGCAGCAAGGGCAGAGAAAGTGGCCCAGCGGGCATTTGCCTGGCTCTCCGCCATCTAGCCTAACAGCTTTGCTTCGGGCTTAACTTGCCTGCGCCATCCAGCAAAATAAAAGTCCTCCAGTGAACCGGAGCCGCACTCCCAAAGTGACACCTTAAATTTTTTTAAAAACTATATTTAGTTTTGAGTGGGTAAAGATAATAGTTTATGAAAACATAGCTCTCAAGATTGAGGTTTAAAAAGTCTATCATTTGGTGTAACAGGATAATCTTAAATTCATAGTCTTGGAGTGAACAGTTAAATTTTTTTGCTCCTCCTTATGTAACATAAAAACAGCGGCTCCACTCTGGCATGACGCCTCTCCTCCAAAGTCACCTTTGTGTTGGGATCCAGCACCTCAGACCTGCAATGACACTTTGCTTTATATCTATATGATCTCATTAAATTGTTCATACAACTCTATGAGTGTTTTCAACCCCTCTTTCCAGGCGAGAAACTGAGGCTCAGAGAGGTCAATCCTGCTGTCCTTCAATCTGAAGCTAGTGGAGGTGGGATCCAGGACTCAAACCCAGACCTTTTAGACCCTACAGCCAGGACACCTTGCACCGCAGCCCACAGCCACATGGCTTCCCAGCTTGGGCTTCCTCATTGGTGACCTCTGTCTGACAGTGTGACATGTGGAATTGGAAACTGTCATCGATGTCAGTGACAGCTCCTGATTAACGCTGGGCTAATTTTAGATTTCCTCACAATTGCCCCTCCTAATATAGAATGGCCTCTAAGGATAATGCTGGCAAATGCATTGTTTTTGTTTGACTTGACCAGAACAAGGAGGTCCACAAAGGAGATGAGGTCATGGGGACGGTACCGTCCCCCAGGATTCTGCCTCTCCGCGGGGCTTCAGGAAGCTCTGATAGGGACCGTGCCAGGAATCTCCACGGGGTTTTCCAGCTGATTGTCATGGTCTTTCTCCCCGAGGAGATGCACTCCTAGATTCCCAGTTGAAGAAAAATAAACCCAGCTTAGCTTGAGCTCTGCGGTGTCTTGAGCACACTAAACACTTTCAGAAGGGCGAAGCCTACAAGGCCCCGTGGCAAGCGCTGTGGGAGAACAGGCGAGTCGGAGGCGAATGCAGACACCTCAACACATCCGCGTGAGCACAGCCTTTCTCTTTCATCTCCCAGCCACAAGCACAGATGAAATCGGGCTGCTTCTCCCCCGGGCCCCTGCAGGGCACTGTCTTGGAGAACCAGGCAGCTCAGCGCTTAGCATGCAATAGGCAGTTTGTGCATCTTGTGAATGGGTGCGTGAGCACGATGCTGGCCGCCTTCTCTAGAATGTTGGAATACGAGGAGCAGCTTCCCCCACGTCTCTGTCAGCTTGTTGTGCTGTGGGGGCTTTGTGTGTTGCTGTGATGCTGAAAGCCATGCCGCCAGCAGGGCCACTCATGGTGGACAGGTTTCAGCTGAGCTTCTAGATTAAAACAGACTAGGGAGAAGGACCTGGCAATCCACTCCCAAAGCAAACGGCCGTTGAAAACACTATGAATAGCAGAGAAGCACTGCCAAATACAGGGCCAGGAAATGAGCCCCCAGGGCTGGAAGGAGTTCAAGAAACAACTGGAGAAGAATTGTCTCCTCAAAGTAGTTGTTGTTAAGTGCCGTGGAGTCAGGTCCTACTCAGCGATCCTATATACATTGGAATGAAACACTCCCCTATTCTGTGCCATGCCTGGCACTATTGTCAATGCTTCTCTGCTAGTCATAGGGTTTTCAAAGGGGATTTGTATTGGGAGTGGATTGCCAGATCCTTCTCCCTAGCCTGCAACACCTGATGTTCCCAGGCGTTCTCCCATCCAGGGACTAACCAGGCTGACCTTACTTAGCTTCCGAGATCAGGTGGAATCAGATGCTAGGGTGCTATGGCTTAAGACTCTTAAAGTAGAGTGGACCCTAAAATGATGGGAATGGAGCAAAGACCCTGGGACCTCTTTTTGCTGATGTGGCACCACTCAAAATGAGAAGAAACACAGCAGCTGCAACAAGGGGCTCAAATATAAAAAGACTGTGTGCAGGGCCGGGTGTGGTGGCGCACGCCTGTCATGCCAGCGGCTCGGGAGGCAGAGGCGGGAGGATCGCAAGTTCGAGACCAGAGGCAGTCTGTGTAACTTAGTGAGACCCTGTCTCAAAAAAAAAATGGGCTGGGGATGCAGCTCAGTGGTCCAGCTCTTGCAGAGCATGCAAGCGCGAGGCCCTGGGTCCAACACCCAGTACTGCAAAAAAAAAAAAAAAAAAAGATTGTGTGCATGGCACGGTGTCCGGGAGTGTTTCGTTCTGTTGTACATAGGGTCACTATGAGTCGTATCCAACTCCTTCGCACCTCACGCCACCAAATCAACTTGCATGTCCAGGCTAACTGTCCTTAAAGAAATCGTGTTGTACACAAGACAACAGCTCTCGCTCCTCCCATGTCGGCGCTGTGATGTGGAGCATGATTGAGCAGCCTCTCCTGCATTAACCAAACCCACAAAGCCTCACCAGCTGCATAGTAACAAGCCCCGCTTCTGCCTCATGCTGGGTGTGTGACCTTGGGTGATTCTGGTCTCTCTCAGCCTCAGTCCTTTCATCAGAAAAATGGGGAGAAATACCTGTTTTGGGGGATGTTGGGAGGATTAGGGGAGAAACATGGGCAGCTATCTTGGCTTAGTGCTGGTCATCCGGGGCTCCATGAGGGCAGGAGAGAGACCCCAGGGCCCCAATCTTCCCAGTCCCCTTCTCTAATTTACAAGCCGATTTGTATAACATGAATCTGAAGTCACATTCTGCTATTAAACAACGTGCATTTTGGAAAAGAGCAGCCACAAAGAGCTCAGCATGGTCTTGGGAGCCCCCTGTGTGCAGCTGCCTTGTCTGAACTCTCCAGGCGCCCCTTCAAGGGCTGACTGACAGACAAGAGCAAAGAGGTGGGGCAGAGCCACAGGCAGCCCAAAGAGGGAACCCCAGAGAGACTGCCCCAGGCTTACATCACTGGGATAGGTCACTGGGATGGCCTGTGTGTAGCTGCATAAACGAAAGCTCAGAGAGATCAAGTCACTCACCCAAGGTCACACAACTGCCTGCTAAGCCACAGTCCTAGTAGTAGCTTGAGTTTGCTGCTTTCCTGCTTTGCCAGCAGGCTCGGGAGCTCAGGGTCCCAGGAAGTAGGGCCTCGGGGCCTCCTCTCCCTTCACGGTTTCCCAAAGGCCTCTCTGGAGATAGAATGCGATGTCTCAACACTTCCCTCTCCCTTCTTCCCACCCTTGTCCTATTCACCACCCACCACCTGTGCCGGTGGCCAGCGGGCTCTTCTGGATTCAGGGGCATCAGCATCAGAACAGTTTTCAGAGACTGTTGTGCCCAATGGGAGAAGGACCCAGCAACCCACTCCCAAAAAACAACCTGCCATTGAAAACCCTATGAACAGCAGAGAAGCACGGACGATAGTGTTTCCCCTGTTGTATGCAGGGTCGCTATGAGTTGGATACTGACTCAATGCAGCTAACAACAGCAACAACATTGTATCCAAACTTGTTTTTGCCACAGTTGGGGAAACTGAGGCCCAGGGACAAAGGTCCCTGAAATCAGGAGTTGCGCAGGCCATTCACAGCGTCGCCCTAACTGATGGAGCCCAAGGCCCCTCTGCCACACAGTTAAGGTGAGGGGATGCTAGGGGGCCGCCATGGCCTCCCCACCTGGGTCTCATCTATAACGCACGGCGTGGGATTCAGGGAGCCCACAGTGCTTCCGTCCAGCCCCAACGGGCCATGGCCCTTCTCTCTGCACCCCCAGCCTGCACCCCACTCTGAGACAGAGAGAGCCAGGCGCCCGCAGACTTCGCCTCCTTTTCCCTGGCCTGCAAGTGATTAGAGGGGAGATAACATTCCGGGGCTGGGGGCAGATGGAGGCTCAGCCACCCCAGCCCGGACGGGACCTGCTCGCTCAGCTGTCTGTCCGTCACCCGAAGGCCCTGGCCCGCAGCCCCAGGAATGCCAGGAATCCCCTCAGACTCCGCTGCGGTCTCTCCCCAAAGCCTCCCCCGCTCCAGGGCATCCATCAGCCCAGGCCTTTCTGGAATGTGCTTGTTCCTGGCACCGCCAGCACCCGGAAAAGGCTCCAGCTAATCCCTGTGCTCATTCATCACTCAGCTCAGGAGGGAGACCCTGCGGCGGCCAGAGAAACTCTGCCCCAGCCTGCCAAGGGCCGGACAGATGGCTGGAAGGACAGACAGCCCCGAAGGGTGGGAAGGCGACTGAGCGGGAGGCGCAGAGAAGGCGGCCAGAGGGCCGCTTTCCAGCCCTTGGCAGGGCTGTGGGACTTCTAGAAACCCTGACCTTCAGCCGGGCGCTATGGCGTACGCCTGTCATCCCAGCAGCTTGGGAGGCGGATGCAGGAGGATCGCAAGTTTGAGACCAGAGGCAGTCTGTGTAATTTAGTGAGACTCTGTCTCAAAAAGTAAAAAAATGGGCTGGGGGTGCAGCTCAGTGGTCCAGCACTTGCAAAGCGTGCAAGCGCAAGGTCCTGGGTTCAATCCCCAGTACCAAAAAAAAAAAAAAAAAAAAAGAAAGAAAGAAAGAAAGACAGAAAAACCCTGACCTTTAGGAATGAGGTCCTTTGGCGGGTGAAGAGGATGAGAAGATGTGGTTCTAACCGTGTGGCAGAGAATGTGCCACAGGAGAAGCTGATCGTTCTTCAGCTAGACACAGACGTCACTCATAAGGTGGGACCGTGACACACGGCGAGGGTCCTGTTCCAGAGGACAGAGGTGGAAAGGCTGATCGCCCCGACTCGTTCACCACACACTGTGTGCCTGCATCAGACTTCAGCACTGTGTCCCATAACTAGGTACATACATGAGTCCATTAAAAAATAAACTTTACATGAGCAAACAAGACGGTAACACCAACGTTAACTCTCAGCAAGTATTTGTCTCACTGCAGTTCAACAGTTGTCATGAGGGAGGTGGGGACCCACGGTTGTCCTTGCCTTGCACCTACTGCTCTGGTGGCCTTACCATCCTGGTACACCTGGCAAGCTCTCTGCAGGCCCTTCCCTCTTTGCCTGGCTCCCGTGGCACTTTCCCTCCCCTTTGACAGGATCCTGTTCCCAGTGACGTGTTCTGGTCTGAGTACCTGTGTCCTCTGTGATGTACAACAGCCCCATGAAGGCAAGACCCATGCTTCAAATCTGCCAGTTATTGGCTGTGTGACCTTAACCACTTCCAGAACCTCTCTCATCCTGTGCTTCCTTCTTTGCCAAATAAAGACTTCTATGAGACTGATCAGCAATGAAACCCTAAAGATTTAACTCAGTTCTCCTATTCAGAAAGTTTAGACATCAGCAGAAACAGTTGAGGGTTAGCAAACCGTAAAACAACACATATTAAAAGACACATTTTATTTAATACCAGAACACTGGACTATTTTATTTCTTTTTATGTATAGATATCATACAACAGATCTTAAAGGAAAATATACTATTTAGTCTTCACCCTTGACATCTTTGCTTTAAATAATTCATTCAGTAAACATTTATTGAGCATGTCCTATGTGCTGGGGATTGTGCTAGGATTAGGAACCAGACACTGAAAAAGATACAGTCCTTTGCTCAAGGAGACAGACTCAGGAACAGGCAGGTACTGGGCAGTGTGAGGAGGGCTATGGCGAAGACAGCATTGGATGAGGACATGCATGCCAGCCAGGCAGTTGTAGGAGGGAGGCATGCAAGGAAGTCTTCCTGGAGGAAGCAGCATCTGGCTAAACCTGTGGGATAAAAAAGAGTGAACCAGGCAAAGAGTAACCCATGGAGAGGGAACACGGAACCCAGGCAAATCCTCCACTACTCAAAAGAAACGGGACGGTCACCCAGCCTCTGGGGCCGGCCCACTGAGACAGGCTGTGCGACCTGGGAGTCCTCAAGACAGCCAAATGGCAGGGGGCACAACCCTGGACATAAATCACCCAATCCACAAAGGCCTCTGAGGCGTCCAGCCCTGGGGAGGAATGCAGGAAGGGTGGAGGGCACACATCCTCCAGCCGGGGTCACGGTAGCCCGCAGCATCACACACGCTCCTGGCCACCCCTCAGCCGGTACTGCCTGGGCTGGGAAGGGTTTCTGTCTGGAGAGCTTGAGAGGATGTGGGCTTTGGAAGGAAGGCAGGACAGCAGGACGGGGGGCAAGGCCCTTCCCCCAAGGGGGCAGGGCACGTAGGGACGGGGCCTTGACACCTAAAGGCCCCCAGCCTTCGAAAGCACCTTGCTGAGGTCACTAATGTCAAGGAGCCCTCACCTACTGACACAGAGTCCCTAAAGGAAAACAGACCAGATCAAAGGTTGTCATTTTTATTTAGGAGGAATTTGAGTGGGCTCCGTGGCTGTCCTGCACACTAGTTGCATGAGCTTGGACAAATACTAAAACAAACAAACAAAAAACCCCGCTCTGTGCCTCAGTTTCCCCACCTGTGAAATGAGATCAATAGTAGCATTACCTATCTCATGGGGTGATTGTAAAGAATAGATGGGATCGTTCACGTAAAAGGATTAGCGGAATGCCCGGCCTAGAACAAATGCTCCATAAATGTTAAGCATGATTGATTTCTTATTAGAGCCACAAATTGAGGTCCTGGATCGCAAACTCCAGCCTCAGTTCTCATCAGTCTGGCTGGTCTCTTCGCCTCTCCAGGCCTGCATGCACTTCGCAAAGGAAAGATCGCCAGGGACCAGAGGTCTGCCATCCGGATTGGGATGGAGTTTTTCCGACTGTGCAGCCATCAGTCATCCTCTGGAGGATGTGATATCCCCTCGGGGGTTGGACACCTCCAGGTAAAAGTCACCATTTCTGACCAGAGAGGCTCCGGAAAAGAGCCATTGCCCAGGGAAATGGTGTGTAAAGAAAGACGAGGAAAAAACCTGGGAATCTACTCATGTCCCGAGGGCCTCCTGGGCGGAGGTCTTTGAGAAAGGGCATTGGCCAGGAGTGGGGAGACCTGAGCTCTGAATGTCCTCATGAGGTGGCTGCGGACAGGGGCTCACAAAGCTATGACAGTCTCATTCTTCAACAAAGGAATAAGGCACACCTGTGCGTGGGGACAAGGTCCCAGGGTGAGGGCTTTGCTCACTCAGTTGCCGTGCAAATGAGAGAGCAGAGTCCGGCTCTTGTCACCTGTAGTCCCAAGAGGCGAGCAACGGAGTGGGCAGAGGTGTCCACGTGTCCAGGCTTCCCTGTGTCCTTCTGCCTTTGCAGAGCATGCTTTTATCATCCTCCTGCCTGGCTCTGAAGTAGCCTTCAACTCACGCAGGCATGTGCTCCACTGGGAAACCCCTCTTGACCCCCAGCCCCAGTAGAAAGGCTGCCTTGAAGGCAAGGGAACAGTAGGACTCTGTCCTGAGCACCTAGACCCTTCTTGTGGGTGGGACAACTTCCTGGATGAAGTCTGAGTTCCCCACTCTGCCCCCTGGCTCTCCTTGAGCCCTGTCTCATCATTAGCTACCCAAAGAGTGAAGGGAGTGGGATCCTTCAGTGCTAGACTGCAGCCACACTACAGGGGACATGTGCTCTGCCAATCAGCAATGGGCACAGAAGCAACCTAGGCAAAGAAAATGAGGTTCTGGTTCAGAATAATACGGAGTGAACAACCTCACCCTGTCCCTTCCACTAAGGGCAGATTTAAAACCTGACGAATGTAGGGGAAAATTACAATGTTGTTGTTATTGTTGTTAGGTGCCATCAAGTCGGGTACGACTCACAGAGGCCCTATGTAGAACAGAAAGAAAACTCCTTGACACTGTGCCATGCTCAGCACGATTGTCAGTGCTTCTCTGCTATTCATAGGTTTACAATGGCTGATTGTTTCAGAAGTGGGCTGTCAGGTCCTTCTCCCTATCCTGCAGCATCTGGTGTTCCCAGGCTGTCTCCTATCCAAGGACTAACCAGGCCGATCCTGCTTAACTTCCAAGATCAGATGGGATTGGATGTCAGGGTGGTACGCCTGCAGAACTCACCTCTCAGTGATAGACAGAACGTTGTTGTTGTTGTTAAGTGCTGTCGAGTCGGTATCCGACTCATAGCGACCCTCATAGGGTTTTCAATGGCTGACTATTTCGGGATTGCCTTGGGAGTGGATTGCCAGGTCCTTCTCCCGTTTTTTGCGGTGCTGGGAATTGAACTCGGGTCCTCAGAGACTGCAGAGCAGCGCTCTACCCACTGAGCTAAATCCCAGCCCCAGACAGAACGAGTAGACAGAAAATCAGCTAGTGTATTAAAGGACTGAAAAAATCATCAGCCAACTGGATCTAAATAACATCTAAATAGAGCACTTCATCCCAAAATGGCAGTCTATGCACTCTTTTTTATTCTATTCATTTTTATTAGCATCTAGTTGTTATTGTTAGGTGCCATTGAGTCATGTCCAATGTCAATGGCTGATTGTTTTGAGATTGCCTTGGGAGTGGGTTACCATGTCCTTCTCCCATTTTTGTGGTGCTGGGAATCGAACCCAGGACCTCAGAGACTGCAGAGTGGCGTTCTACCCACTGAGGTAATTCCCAGCCCTAGCATCTAGCAATTGCCCAGAATCATGGGCAAGATGGCCACTTGACTGCATTCCTTCCATGAGGTTAGAGCTCTTGTGCTATTTCTTTTCCTTCCTGGCCCAGGTTCCCTGAAAACAGGAGCCAGGAAAAGGAGCCAAGAGACTGCAAGGCATCTCCTTTGGGGAACTTTTGGAGGAAGTGAGGGTCTCAGCTCCGTGTCGAGGGCGAGCAGCAGGAGGAAGAGATCTCGCAGCACAGCTGTCAGGATGAGGGGGAGCAGCTGTGTCCTGTACAGGCCCAACACAGAGACGCTTTGGAGCTTGTTGTACACACTGCTGCCTCTCATGACAGTGACTTTCAGGGATGCCAGATAATAATGACACCAGTAATGACAGTCAGGTGCCGTGGCACAAGCCTGTAATCCTGGCAACTCGGGAGCCTGAGGCAAGAGGATCTCAGGTTGGAGGCCAGAGGCAGCCTGCACAATTTAGCAAGACCCAGTCTCAAAATAAAAAAATATAAAGGGGGCTGGGGAAGCACCTCCGTGGTGAAGAGCTTGCCTAGCATGGGTGAGGCCTTGGGTTCAACCCCCAGCACTGAAGGAAAAACTAAAGAATACCAATGGTAATCGCTGGTATTTGTTAGGTCTTCCCATGTGCCATGGCACTTGGGTTTATCTCAGTTGGTAGAGTGCTTTTCTGTGTACTCTGAGGCCCTGGGTTCAATCCCCAGCACTGCAAAATCATGGGAGAAGGACCTAGCAGCCCACTCCTGAAACAATCCCAAAACAATCAGCCATAGAAAACCCTATGAATAGCAGAGAGGCACTGACATAGTGCCAGGCATGGCACAGCATCAGGAAGTGTTTCTGTTGTACACAGGGTCACTGTGAGTCAGACCCGACTCGAGGGCCCCTAACAACTACCATGTGCTAGGTACGCATTACTTTACTTAACTCACTTAATGTGCGGAACAACTCTGTTAGGTAGACACTATTATTGCCGCAGTTGGTGGGTGGGAAAGCCATGGCGCTGAGGGCGATTCACCTGCTCCAGATCCCACAAGCATTCCACCCTAGGCAATGCAGCTCCAGAGTCCCAGGTGCCCAAGACTCTAAGATGTTTCCCCACAGAGCCCCTGAGGCTTTCGGGAGTTCCCTGCTGGGACATTTGGGAGTGATTTACTTCCTTGTGGCCTTTAGGTCACACAAGGAGACAAGACACTGCTGACTCACTTTTCCCCAGCTGTGCAGGCTGGGCACAGTGCCAGGCAGCTTGCGCAGCCCCTGCGGCAGGTGCTGGCTGCGGCAGCTTGGCAGTGGGTCAGCAGCTGGGACGTGCCTCGGAGGATGACCTGTGGTGGGGTGGCAGGTCCACAGGAGTCCAGGCTCTGGGCGTCTCGCACACGGGTGCACTGGGGGATGGGGTGGAATTCCATCAAAAGTAGCAAGCTGGCCATGGGGAGTTGGCAGCCTTTGCTCAGCAACAGGGCTGGGGGGCCCTTCCCTGGGGGCGCCAGTAGAGCTGCCCAGGAGCCTCCTCAGCATCATCCACTTGGTCAATACTCGTCGCCCCAGCATGTGCCCTCGCCCAGGAGTGGCCCCTTCTCTTGCTTCCCAGCCGAGGGGGGAACTGGCCCAGCCTCGGGTTTCTCAAATGTGCTCTTTAGGGAGCCAGCCAATAGCATGGGGGCAGCCCCACTTGCTGCCCCAAGAGATGAAGCGACCAATTTCATGGCACATGGGTGTCCCCTCCCCAACCAGGGCAGCTCTGCTTTAAACCACAGAAGTGATCATGTGTAGGGCACATGCCTAGAGAGGCAGTTCACCCCAGGGCCTATCTAGGCCCACTTGGAGGTCTGAGGCTTGTTCCCCAGGCAGTAACTTTTGCCCTACATCTGGAAAACCCTGGGAAGCAAGCTTCCAAAGATGACACTGGCATCCAATCCCTTTCCTCAGAGCCCTCAACACCTGATTGGCTGTTTCCAAACCACCAAACAGGTCCTGATTGTACCATTCAGGAACCAACCCTGATTGGTCCTTTTACAAACCCAAATTTGCATATCCTCCCTGATTGGCCAAGACCAGTGTGGGGTGACTGCCTCTGATTGGTCCCTGGCTAGCTCCTGAAGGGAATATAAGGACGGTGAACAGAGCAGCCGGGGGTCCATTCCATCGACTGGGACAGACAAAACAGTAAAGAGCTGTTGGAGCAGAGCACTTGGAGTCGGTGTCTTCACTGGGAAGAAAGAAGCAAGGAGCTGCTGTGGCCATAAGCCTCTGAACTTGCCTTTCTCAAAGCTTCTCAGAGCAGCCATGGGCATAAGCCTCTTTTCTGAGCGGTGCAGTTCTTCAGTGCTTGGCTCCCCCATCACCAGACGTTGGGGCCAGTCTTCAGCAGCTGGTTCCGGCTCACGACCCAGAGGGAGTCCAGCAGCAGGGCGACACCCCACAATCATGGCCCTCACTCCCGCTCCCACTCTTCAGATTGGCAAACCAACAGGCGCCCTTCAGGACATTGTCCCCAGCAGATGGTCCTCTAGCCTGTCTCCTCCTCCACCTTCTCACGCTGTGTCAGCCTTCCCTGACCTGCTGCAATGGTCCCTGCCTGGGACACGATCCCCTATCTCTTCACCTGCCTAACTTCTACAGGTTTCTGGGGACTCAGCTTGGGTGCCACATCTTCCAAGAACTTCTTGTGCAGCCTCTGATCCCGGATGACTGGACTGTGTTCCTGAGGACAGGGCTGTTGCTCTTCTCCGGGACGGAGCACTCACCTCTGTGGAGGCCCAGGCTGGAGCGTGGAAAAGGAAGGTGGCAAGGACCAGGAGAAAGTTACCCTTGAAAGCTGAAATTAGCCTTCGAGCTCCTTTGGCAGTTGGGGAAGTGGACTATGAGAGCGGTCACTCCAAGGTGGAGTTCCGGGAGGGGCTGGGGCCCCCCACAGCAGGTGTCTGACCCAGGCAGCTTCCTGGTGTTTAGGCACTTCCTTCCAGTTTAAAGCTTTGTGTTCTGATCCCTGACCAAGATGGGACCCGCAGGTCCCATCTTCTTCTGCCTCTTCCAACCCCACCCATCGCTGCTCACGCTGCTGCCTTGATCAGCTTGTCTTTTTGCCCTGAACATCTTTTCCTTGACTTTCCCTTTCATTAGCTCAGGCTAGATGCCCCTTGCTGCAGGGTGACCTCTCCCTTTCCACCCTTCAGCCCCCACAGGGCTTTGGAAAGCCCCTCACTCACAGATGCCTCTCACATCATTGCTCTGACACACATGTTTGAGTGAAGCCCAAAGTTAGGCTTATATTTGTTTCTGAGTCCCTTCACAATACCTCTCATGTAACAGGTGCTTTGTTGGGGAATGAATGAATGAATGAATGAATGAAAGAATGGGTTCTTTGCAGCATCTCCAACAGGGAAGAAAAAAATAGCACGGGAGACCTAGCCTCATCATTTCAGATTTTTCTCTAATTTGCTGGGTCCCATATCTCTTGGACCATCTACCAGCTCCTGCCTCTCACCTCTCGTCCAAAGAGGAAGCAAGGTTCCCATCAGCCCCACTCAGCCCATCCCGGAGCTGGGTTCCCTTCCCATCACAGAGTCCCCTTCCTAGTAACATAGAAGAATTTCCCTTTAAGTTAGTGGTTCTTAAACTTGCCTGATGATAAATACCTTGTAGATCAAAATCTCTACATAATAAACATGAAAAACCCACATTTTAAAATGAAGAAACCTCTCCCCTAATTTTATCCACAGGCAAGACAATGGAGGAAGAAAAGTTTGAGCTATGGACTCCATTTGTAGTGCCTTTATCTTGAACTTGAGTGATCCTTAAGGAACCTGGAGCAATAATTCAGCAAGAATGAAGTGTAAAGTGTCTCGAGAATGTCTCCAAAATGCTGAAGCTTTCCCACCTTCGTTTTAACATTATTTGTTTATTATTTTACAAACACTTTATTGCACTTACTATAGAGCCAGACATTACACTCTGTAAATATTTGCTCATTTAATCTTCGTGGAGCCCGGCAGAAGCCCAGTGAGGTTAAGTCACGTGCCCAAGGTCACACCGTCAGAAGTGGTGGAGCCCGGGCTCAGATTCGGGCTGTCTGGCACCAGAGTGTTTGATGTAAACCACTAAGCTGTACGTGTTTTTGAAAAATCTCTTTTCCCTTGGCCACAGAGCAACCCCTCTCTTCGCAATCATGGTAAAGGAAACGACTGAGCAGCCTCGTCTGGTCTGCGTGATTTCAAACACTTGGCTGGTAGGGTCCCAATGAGTGGGTCTTGTCACTGTGCATGGAGCCTGCTCTGATTTTCCCTTTTGATGGAGAAACATGCCTATTGTTATGGCAATCCCAAATGCTGCGTGGAAGCTTTAAAGAACAGACCCGGCTCCCTTTGTTTCCCATGCTGAATGTTGAGAATGTTGAAACAAACCGAAGAGCTCGGCTGGTTCCTGACAGACTTGAGTCTCTGCATTTCAAGTATTTCAGACCAGCTTGGGAGCAAACACATGATATTCTGCTTTTTTCCCTTGCATGGTTTATTTTTAAAGCATGCATCTGGCTGCTTTTTCATTCCCCAGAAGGCGGAGGGAAATTGCTCTAAAGCAACCGCTCAGAGGTTGGATTGCCGCTCCTCCCTGAAGGCAGGAGGCAGCTTCGTGGGGGTCTTGACCGTGCCCTTAGCCTCTTCTCAGTCCCAGTCCCTGGAAAGTGTCCCACCTGCTGGGCTCCTTCCCTGTGAATGGGAAAGACTTGGTGTTTCCCACCAAGTCTTGGGAAAGACTGTATGTGTTTCCCTCCCTGGGGAGCCATCGAGTCACCCTCTCATTGTCCCCGTCAGCTCCGAGAGCCCCTCTCTGTCTGAGAGCGTGCACTGTCACAGTGCCATAGGCATTACTGAGCTGGGTGCCAGACCCTCGCTGGACATGACTGACCAGCACTACAAGGTCGGAATTATTGTCCTTTGTTTTATCCAAATCAGAGACTCAGGAGATTTAAGTAGGCTCCACAGCCAAGGCCATGCAGCTCATGCGAGCACAGGAAGGAGGCTGGAGATGGAAGCTGATGGCTGTGCTCCCTGCCCCACACTGCAGAATGTGTAGATGCTCTTTCCCATCATTCTCAATACAGCCCCCTGGGCAGGGTCTGCAGGAGCAAAGGAGCAGCTAATTCGTGAGTACAAGGCAGCTGGGAAAGACTACTTATAATCTGGCAATTTGTGGCTCAGTTGTATGGGTTGTTTCGTGATATTCATTGTTGTCGTTGCTTTTAGGTGCCGTCGAGTCAGTACCCGACTCATAGCGACCCAGCATACAATAGGTGAAACATTATTGTCAATGCTTCTCTGCTGTTCATAGGGTTTTCAATGGCAGATTGATTTTTGGGAGTGGGTTGCTGGGTCCCCCATCTCCCAAGCCTACAGCACCTGATGTTCCCAGGCAGTCTCCCATCCAAGTACTAACCAGGCCCAACACTGCTTAGCTTCTGAGATCTGATGGGATCGAATGCCACAAGGCTATGGCTCATGATATTCATGGAGGAGCCTAAACCCTGCACGAAGCACAAGGTGTGAAATCCAAGTAGCCTTTGGGGATTATAAATACACTTTCCCTAATGGCCTTTGTCAGGGAAGAGCAGGTGGATCAAAACAGGTGGTTGATGTTGACAGGGGGACATCCTGCAGTTGCTAGTTCCTTGCCCCAGGGAGCTGTCGCTGAAACTGGTAGGCAGCAGAAAGCAAGATAGCTTTGCTTCAATCAGTCCCCTTTTCTCCATCCCAAGTGTCACTCCATTTCCTAGGCCCTTGCCATTGAAATGCTCTCCTGCGGCATCCTCCTGTCCCCAGGCTTCTCCCTTTAGCATCACTGTCCCCGCTGGCTGCCAGATCACTTTTCTTGAGAAGGGAATCTGACCATGACCCTCTCGGTGCCTCATACCTTTGGACACGCCTCACTGATTTCATGGACAAATTCAAAGTCCTTAGCACGGAGCCCATGGACAGTCGTGATTTATTCCCTGGAAGTCCTCGTGCCCTATGTCACCTCCTGTCGGGTTTTCCTTGCTCTCTCTGTCCCAGCTACTGTCCCAGCTACAATGAACTTGCCCCCGTTTTTCAGACATACCATTACTCCTTAGGGCTCTTGCGTCTTTGCACACGCTCTTCCATCCGGAAATGCCCTGCGCCAACTTGCCTGCCTGGCCAGCTAGGCACACCTGTAGGACACTCAAAGCGCTCTTCTCCTGCCTCCTCCAGTGCCACAGTCCGTGTCGCAGCCTAAGGATCCAGGGTTTCCCGGAGACGGGTGAGGAGTCGGCGGTGGTGGGTAACAGAAACACAACAGCTCAGAGGCAATGTGGATCTGTTCCGTTTATTGTTTGGATAGCTCAGTTTTTATACAGTCTTTTTAGGCTTAGGTCATGTAAGTAGTAAGAATTCATGCAGTTTTACACATACCTGGCAGTCATAATAGCAGTGGAGGGTCAGGCTGACCAGAACAACAGCCTTTACTCTTTTTCTCTAGCTGGGAACCACGGTCTGCCTTAGATGAGCACCTCTCTGTGTTAAAATTGTCAAGGAGGCTTTTGTACTGTGGGAAGAGGCCTGTGTATTCTTTTGATTGTTTTATATTTTCTCTGTAAACCTTAGCTATCATACGTGGGGCCATTTTAGTCCAAGTAGGGGCTAACAACTCAGCCTGTCGCAGCTGAAGCATAAATCACTTAATGTTTGAGTTCCAGGGTGGAAATTGTTGACCAGTTTTAACTAGAATAGTATCCATATATCTCTTACAATTGGTAGTCATTACTTCTAATTCATTTACAAATTCCCTCAGTCGTGTCATTCTTTCAGCATTTGTTTCATTAGAGTTTAATACAATATTAGTTATGAGTATTAGTCCTAAACATAAAATAATCATAATAATTAGAAGCAGTAATCCTATTCCTGGAAAGCAAAAAGCACATTTTCCTTTTCTCCATCCCCACCCATTTCTTGGAAGATGAGTTCCTTGAACCTCTCTTCCCCATATCCGGACCTTGTCAGACAATATGGTTAGAAATGGCTGTGGCACTCCAGGCAAGGCCTCAGTCTCTCCTCTGTATCCCAAGCACCCAAACAAGGCCGCCTCAGCACGTGTCACTCCAGGTTGCAGCGACCGCTGGGATGTGTGTCCTCTGTAAGGCTCTAGCGAGTCCTCTCCACATAGCACACAGCCCAGCCCAAGGCCAGTGCTCAGGAACTGTTTGGCCAGAAACACGTAAATGAACCAACAGGTGAATGAAGGCGTGAAGGCATGAAAGCAGAGCGTTTGCTGGGAAGTCACCAGTGGCAGCAGCCGGGCGCCAGCGCTAAACTATTTGACATAGTGGCTCATTTGGGCCCCGCAACAACCTTGGGAGGTAGGTGTTACACCCGACTGGTAGATAAGGAAATCGGGGCTCATGGAGTTTATCGTTCAGATTCTTACCTAGTTGTTGTTGTTGTTAGGTGCCGTCGAGTCAGTATCTGACTCATAGCGACCCTCATAGGGTTTTCAATGGGACTGTGTCGGGATTGCCTTGGGAATGGATTGCCAGGTCCTTCTCCCATTTTTGCGGTGCTGGGAATTGAACTCGAGACCTTAGAGACTGCAGCACAGCGCTCTACAAACTGAGCTAAATCCCAGCCCCTTCTTACCTAGAGAGTGGCAAAAATGGGAGCAGATCAGATTCACTGATTCGAAAGCCCAGGTTTGTAACATCCTTTTCCTTACTTGCCTTCCTGGCCCAACTCTGTCCCAGATTTCTCATCTGTGGCCAAATTGGGTCCCCCTGTCCTCCAGGGCAGAGGGCAGAGGCTCCCCCTTACACCCCCCTATCCCATGGTGGGCTTGGCAGTGCCCCTTCGCAGACTTGGACCTGTCAGGTCTGCCTGGGTGGAGGTGGAGAAGGACATGGGGACCTGTGGGCTCCTGACAGCTCTCAGCTGGCTTCTCAGCCACCTGGGTGGGGACTTTGCCACCTGGGGTGCCGGGACGCCCTACCTTTGAAACACCCTGAACAGCGAACACTTTTCTGGCTGGGGGAGACATTTTTTTTGCAAACTTGGTTCCCTTTTTGCCACATCCTTGGGCTTCTTTCAAGACACCAGTCTCCTTCAGAACGGAAGGACTGAGTGCCAGGCTCTTTGACAGGCTGCCAGGGGAAGGTGTGTCTGAGGCCACTCCTGGCTGGAGCCCCGAGATTATCAGTGGGAAGCAGGTGAGTAGCATCTGATTAGTGAATTAACCAGATTTAAAGGGGCTGCAGTCCGCAGCCTTAGCATCCTGGTGTCCGATCCCACCTGACTTTGGAAACTAAGTGGGGTGGGCCTGGTTAGTCCTTGGATGGGAAACCACCTGGGAATACCAGGTGCTGTAGGCTAGGGAGAAGAAATTTACAATCCACTCCTGAAACAATCCACCCTTGAAAACCCTATGACTAGCACTGGCAATAGTGCCAGGCATGACACAGTGTTAGCGAGTGTACTTAACAGTCACTGTGAGTCAGACCTGACTTGATGACATCTAATAACAACAATGCCTGCAGCCATAGCCCTGTGGCATCTGGTCCCGTCAGATCCCTGAAGCTAAGCAGAGTCAAGCCTGGTTAGTACTTGGATGGGAGACTGCCTGGGAACACCAAATACTGTAGGCTTGGGAGAAGGACCCAGCAACCCGCTCCAAAAATCAGTTCACCATTGAAAACCCTATGAACAACAGAGAAGCACTGACAAAGTGTTTCACCTGTTGTACGTAGGGTCGCTATGAGTCAGATACTGACTCGATAGCACCTAACAACAACAACAATAACAACAACAAAAGAGGCTGCAGAGACTGCTGTCACCATTTCTTCTTTGCTTTGGATGCCCAGCTAGACATTTCCCTGCTTCCCTTGTAGCTCAGTGGGGCTGTGGTTGGAGGTCTAGCCCGTGAAACGTAAGTGCTCCTTCCAGCCCTGGCCACTATAATTAAGCCAATCCAAGCCCACCCCTGCATCATCTCCTGCACTCTTTTTCTAAGGTGACAACCCAGAGGCTCAGTGTGAACAGAGAGAGTCACATATGGAAGGCACCCGGGTTCCCAGGTCACTCCATGGAGGACATACATTGGCTCATTAAGACCATGATTATTTCTGTGCCCTGGTGACCTGCACAGTGCCTGACACAGAGCCCTCAATTACTATCAGATCTTATCAAGCATCTTCGCATCTATGTCAGATTTGGTCCTCACGACAAAGAAAGAGTCTCACTACTATGCTGGTGCTTTTTTTGGGTTTTGTTTTTGTTTTTAATAAATCTAGTAACAAACACCTTGAAATTTATGTGATTTGTGTGCCTATTAAATGCTGGGCTTGTTCCTTGAGCAGTCATTTGGCCTCTAAGGCAAAGCTGGGGTGAAATTTAATCCATTATTGGCAACAAGGCGGGCTGGGGCTCTTGGACTGGAATTAAGATAGGAGCCACTCAGAGAGGAAAAGTGGCCCAAGTTCAGTGGCACCCAAGCTGCCCTCCTGGGAAACAGCTGCCTGTTCATCAGAATCACCTGGGACTTCGAAGTGTCACTTTCCAGGCCCCAGAGGAAGACCCTCAGTTAGCAGGTCTAGAACGAGGCTCTGGAATCTATATTTCTGAAAAGACCTCCAAGGGATTTTAGGTGTAGTTGCCTCTAGCACCCTATTTAGAGACAAGGACGTGACCCTAGGAATCAGAGGGAGCTTCAAATCCCAGCTCTGCTCCTTGCCCCATCATCAGTGGGGGACTTGGCCATGCTGAGTCCAGTCACATTATGTTTGTAAGTTGGAGGTCACAACCCCATCCTCTCTGCATGGCTGTGAGGATGAGAGAACATGGTACCCATAAAGCTGGCAACAGGGAGTTGTCCCATCAGAGAGTCCCTGGGCAGCCCCAGGGCATTTTCCCCAGAGACACCGGCTGCTCCCCATGGGGTTCTCTGCTTCCAGAGCACTCTAATCCCAGCTCTTCAGACCTTTCTTGCAAACGCTGGTGGAGAAGACGTGCCACAGCCTTCTAGACCACGTGCGCCTCCAGTGGGAGATGTGGACACAGTGGCTCTAGCTCACTCATGGTTGGCACTGACTTCATTTGCTTGTCTTCCAAATAAAGTCCAAATCTTTATTATTTTATTTTATTTTAAAATGCTTACGCGGCATTGACCTTTATGTGTGTTCAGTTCTTTGGAGTTTGGCACACGTGTGAATTTATGTAACTGTCATTATAGTCTGGATACCAGCCATTTCTGCCACCCCACAACGTTCTCGTGTTGCCCTGTTTTTGTTGCCCCTCCTGGCTTCCTCCCACCACCACTCCTGGCAGCCACTGATCTCGTCTCCCTGGCTCTAGTTTTCTCTTTTCAAGAACATCGTAGAAGCAGAATCGTGTGATCATAACCTTTGGAGACTGTTTCAACCAATACAGTGTTTTTGAGATTCACCCAAGATGTTGTGTGTCTCCAAAGTTCCATTTTTATCACTGAGCAGTAGTTCATAGAATACACCATGCTTTGTTTAACGAGTTACCTGTTGGAAGACACTTGGGTTTTTCTGGGTTTTTGTCAATAGCTCCCGTGTTACTGGTTTTGATGTGAGCAGACATTTTCATTTTGCTCGGGTTTAGCTCGGTTGGTAGAGTGCTGCTCTGCATGCTCTGATGCCCTGGGTTCGATCGCCAGCACAGCAAAAATGGGAGAAGGACCTGACAGCCCACTCCCAAAACAATCTGAAATAATTAGCCTTTGAAAACCCTATGAATAGCAGAGAAGTACTGACACAGTGCCGGTCATAGGACAGTGTGGAGGAGTGTTTCCTTACATTGTACACAGGGTCACTATGAGTCCAACCCGACTCCACGGCACCTAGCAACAAAAACAAATACACAGGAGAGAGACTGCTGGGACTATACAGTAAATGTGTCTTTAATGCTATAGAAACTGTCAAGCCATTCTCTAATGGGGATGTACCTTTGTGCCTTCCTGCTAGTAGCTCCAGTGAGTTCTAGTTGCTTTGCATTCTTAACAGTATTTTTAATTTTAGCCATTCTACTATGTATGTAATAGTATGACATGGTCATTTGAATTGGCATTTTCCTAACAGCTAGTGATATTGAACATCTTTTCACGTGTTCTGTGATGTGTCTGTTCAAAGTCATTTACCCACATCTCCCCTTATTGATGCTGAGTATTGAACTCCAGGCTTTCTGTATGCAAAGCAAGCACTCTATCACTGAGCTGCACCCCAGCCCCAGCCCACTATTTTAAATGTCCAATTTAATAAAAATCTTCAAGACCTTTTATGAAGTACATGGGTATATTGTAGGGAAAAATTGGGAGGAAATTGTCAAAAACTCCCAAACTGGGAAAATGGCATTTGAATATCTGGTTTGTAAGTTAGAAATCTAGGGAAAATGAAAGTGACTTGGTTGCACGTTTGTACAAAACCCTTCCTGATTGGACAATTGGACTGAAAGCTGATTGGCTCAGGCCATTCCATGGGCGAACTACATAAAGAGCTGCGCTGCGGCAACTGGACCTTTTTGGCACGGCCTTTTCTTTGGCATCCCTTTCTGCGCCTTCTCGCCTGTTCCTGCCCGGACCACCGATGAGGAAATGCCTCTCCCACTGCTCTCCCCCGGAACTTTGGTGAGGAAAAAAACGCTCTCCCGTCGCAATCATCAACAAGGAAAGGAACCTGCTTCTCCATCTGATCACCAAAGAAGCAACAGCTGTCTCCTCCTCATGACCACTGACATGACCAACACAGGTGTTTGCCCCTGGAAGGCAAAAGCACCTGAGGCTTTTCCTTTCTCCCGTCTCTGCCGGGGTCCCGAGGGCCGCAGGAGTCTGCGCCCCTCACCTGAGGGTCCTGAGTGAATTGTGTTTAGTATCTGTGTGTGCGGTGGTGCAGCCCGTCCGAACTTCCAGGTCGCACCGGGAGGCGCGCGCCCCACAGTATACAATGACAGCAGATATTTAAAGTGTACAATTTATATCTTTTGCCTCATATATCCATACAATTATCACAATAATCAAGATAATGAAGGTACCCATGACTCCTAAAATGTTCTTTGTGCTGCTATATAATCTCTACCTATCTTTCCTTAATTTCCTTGCTCCCCTCCAAGACCACCATGGACTGGCTTTTTGTTTACATAAATTAATTTGCATTTTCTAGAGTTTTATATAAATAGAATCATAGAATAAGTGCTTTGGGGAGAATCTGTCTTGTTTTACTCATGATAATTATTTTCAGATTTATCCACACTATTGTGAGTAGAATTCATTTATTTTTATTTCTGAGTCTTTCATTTTATGCATATACTAGAACTTAATTCGTTCATCTGTTGATGGACACTTGGACTGCTTCTAGTATTTAGTAATTAGGGTTAGAGGTGCTGTAGACATTGGTGTGCAAATCTTTGTGACAACTAATACTTTTGTTTCTCCTGAATGTACCTAAGAGTGGTGTGGCTGGCTGGATGTCAACTGATATTCCACTGCTTTACAAAGCCATTGCACCGCATTCATTCCTCAAAGTGTTTGAGTTTCATTTTCTCCAACTCCTTAGGAACACTCGGTATGGTCAGCTGTCTTAGCATTAGCCATTGTAATAAGACTATGCCGATATCTTATTACGGTTCTAATTCACGTCATCCTGCCAGCTAATGATGTTGATCAACTTTTCATGAAAATGTGGATGTTTGTGACTTGCTGTCTAGCATGTTGAAGTAGATGGCCAAATCTTTTGCCCGTGTTTTACTGGGTCATTTGTAGTCTTACTTTTGCCTTGAGAGTTCTAAACATATTCAGGATAAAAGTCCTTTTTCAGATACATGATTTGCAAACATTTCTTCCCACTTTGTTCCCTGTCTTGTCATTCTCTTAGTAAGCTCTGTTGTTTTCAAGTTTTTGCTTAGAAATAATTATGGACTCACGGGAAGATGCAGATAGTACAAAAAGTTCCCGGGAACACTTTTTACCCACATTCCCTCAGTGGGTACAGATGATGAACCCCAGTATCACATCCAGGTGGGAAAGTGACTTGGCACAGTGGGCTTGGGTAGTCCTATGGCTCTTGTCACGTATGTAGACTTGAGTGGCCGCCACCACAGTCACAGCACAGAGCTATCCCAGTACCACCTCGCTGTCTGTCCTGCTCCCCTTAGTACCCACCACATTCTTCTCCCTGTCTGACCCCTGGCACCCACTGATTTGATTTCCATCTCTATAGTGGTGGCAACCTGAGAATGGGACATAACTGGAGTCATATAGCAGGTGACCTTTGGAAATTAGCTTTTTTACCCAAGTCATAATGAGTGGGATAATCAGGTCACTTTTTAAAAAATCCACTTTGCCAACTTCTCCCTTTTATTTGGTATATTTAGACTATATATGCTTTATGTACTTACTGCTATTCTAGGGCTTAAGTCTGCATTGTTTTTTCATTTATTTCTGCCATTTTTCAATGCCCTGTTTTCTTTTTCTCCCATCCTATTGATTACATAAAGAACTTATTAGAATTCCACTTTGATTTACCTAATAGTGTCTTTTGCCTGCAGCTGTACCACTGTGGCATCCAATCCCATCATATCTTGGAAGCTAAGCAGGGTCAGGCCTGGTTAGTACTTGGATGGGAGACCGCCTGGGACACCAGGTGCTGTAGGCTTGGGAGAAGGACCTGGCAACCCACTCCCAAAAAACAATCAGCCATTGAAAACCTTATGAGTAGCAGAGAAGCACTAACAATACTGTTTCACTTGTTGTACACAGGGTCAGTATGAATCGGACACCAACTTGATGGCACTTGACAACAACAATAGTGTTTTTAAGTAGATCTCATTGTATAGATATTTTAATGGTTGTTCAAGGCATTATACTTACATATATAAATTTTCAGTCTACTGGCATAAGACCTATTGTTGGTGTGAGTGGGATA
Organism: Pedetes capensis; assembly: GCA_007922755.1. NCBI lineage: Eukaryota > Metazoa > Chordata > Mammalia > Rodentia > Pedetidae > Pedetes > Pedetes capensis. Next base: position 13,037 of record VMDO01013861.1, on the reverse strand, counting down.
TGGAAACCTTACTTCCCTTTGCAGCCCTTCGCTCTCTCCTATTTATAAAACGCTTGCCTTAAATGTTCCCTTTACATAGGTTGAGAGCCTCATTAGACAATGTTCAATCACTAAGCATAATTTAGAGAACCCAAAAGGAGAATGAAAATCTGTTGCATTCACTGTATTTTTATTCTTTCCATTGTCCTTTCTTCCTTCCTGATGTTCTAAGACTTCTCTTACCATTGTTTTGTGTTTCAAGAACTTATGCTGAGGATCAGTCATTTTGGGAGGGAGGCCGCTGAAGATAAATTTTCCTTGGTTTCCTTTACTGGAGAATGCCTTGATTTCCCCTTCGTTTCTGAAGGATATTTTTGCTGTCTTTGGGATTCTGAGTTGGCAGGTTTTTCTTTCAGCACAACTCTCTGCCTAAACCGAGGTGACAAAGATTTTATTCTTCTAAAAACAACTACAGTTTTACATTTAGATACACGATGCATTTTGAGTTGATGTTTTAAATGAAGTGTGAGGTTTAATTTGTGTTCATTGTGACACTACACACAATAGCCAAGGCACGGAATCAACCTCGATCTCTATCAACAGATGAATGGATAAAGAAAATGGGGTATATATACACAGTGGAGTTTTACCCAGCCACAAAGAGGAACAAAATTATAAATTTCAATTTCTAATTTTATATTGCTAGTACATAGAAATGGGAGTTTGTGTGCTGCGTCTTTTTAATTGCACTTTCGCGGTTGCCTCCGTGTCGTGAGTCAACTCAAAACATTTGCCTTTCACGGTCATTCTGTCTTGGGGAAGAGCCAGCAGTCGCGCAGTGCCAGATTTGATGAGTAAGGTAGTTGAGGACACACCGTGATGCTTTTATTTGGCAGAAATTGCCGTACCAGAAGCAACATGCGACAATGAAGCATTCAGTGACTCATGGAGTGGCAGTGTGTACAATGTCCGCGACAGGAGCCTCAGCACTTCCACCCTGATCTTGCACAGGGCCTCTGTGAAGACCTGTGCAGAAATCCGTCAGGAGGATTGGGCGTCGTCTGATATCATGGACCAGAGCTCAGTCTTAAGGAGGGAGGGCCCCAGAGAGCAACAGACATCCCAAGAATTTTCCAGTTTTAAAGTAACAGTCGGTGAGTTTATATTTTCAAAATGTATGATGCTTGGAAGAGGTTGTTGTTTGTTAGGTGCCGTTGAGTCGGTATCTGACTCATAGTGACCCTCTGTACAACAGGGGAAACACGATTGTCAGTGCTTCTCTGCTGTTCATAGGGTTTTCAATGGCAGATTGATTTTTGGGAGGGGGTTGCCAGGTCCTTCTCCCAAGCCTACAGCTTCTGGTGTTCCCAGGCGGTCTCCCATCCAGGTACTAACCAGGTCCGACCCTGCTTAGCTTCCGAGATCTGACAGGATCGGATGCCACAGGGCTACAGCTGCAGGCAAAGTAACAGTCGGTGAGTTTATATTTTCAAAATGTATGATGCTTGGAAGAGGTAGTAAAAAATATACCTTGTTTTCTTATATGTTGTTGTTGTTTGGTGCTGTGGAGTCAGGTCTGACTCATAGTGACTCTATGTACAACAGAAGGAAATACTCTCCGCCTCTGTGCCAGGCACACCATCTTATTTATGTTTAAGCCTGTTGTCACAGATACCATGTCAATCCATCTAGTTGAATCTTCCTTTTATTCATTGACCTGCCACTCTCTCAAACATGATATCCTTCTCTGGGGATTGGTCCCTCCTGACTACATGTCCAAAATATATCAGACACAGTTTAGCCATCTTTTCTTCCAAGGAGCACTGTGGTTGCACTTCTAGGACAGATCTGTTGGTTCTTTTGGCAGTCCATGGTATATTCAATATTCGTCTCCAGCACCACAATTCAAAAGCATCAATTCTTCTTCTGTCTCCCTAATTCAACATCCAGCTTTCACAATCATCTGACGCAACTGAAAATATCTGGGTCTGACTCATAGCAACGTTCATAGGGTTTTCAAAGGCTGACTGCCTCAGGATTACTTCGGGAGTGGATTGCCACATCCTTCTCCCTTTTTTGTGGTGCTGAGGATCAAATCCAGGTCCTCAGATAATGCAGTGTGGCACTGTACCAACTGAGCTAAGCCACTTGTTTTGTTAGGAGACCTCATATGTGGAATCTAATGTGAGCCCTATAGTGAGCTTCTCTCCTTTTTATAAATACCTCAAGCTCACCCTCACCCCAGGGCTTATGCACGTCCTGTCTTTATTAACTGGGATGCTTTCTGTGCAGGCACATGGCTGTACCCTCAGATCTCTACTCAGATGTCACCTTGCTAGACAGATTATCCATATCCACAATACACACAGTAGCAATGCCTCTCTGGCTCTGAGATGGTCTCTTCGCTCTCAGCTTGCCTCATTTTCCACATAGGATACATTGTCAATTTCTCCTCTTGAATGTAAATTGCAGGAGAACCAGACTTTGTCAGTTTGTTCCCTTCAGTGACCCCTTATCTAAGAACCTTACCTGGCTAAGAACAGGCCCTCAGGGCCACAGGTGTCCAATTAATATGGAAATATCTGGGGATCTGGGGCACTGGACTAAGTCATGCCAGGGTTTAATCTCTGTGTTTGACCTACTCAGTGGTGAGCTGTGGGGTTTTTACTTTGTGAAACGTAAAAATTACACCTATCTGCTGCCCCCTGAGAGTGAGAGGATTAAATAAGATTGAGTGTCTAAAAGGGCTTCAAAAATCAAGGCGTGCAACGCATGGAAAACGAGGCTGCTGGGGAGACAAAAGCTTTTCCTACGGCAGTGGGTGGAGGCCGTCCGAGCACTTTTGTTGTTGTTGTTAGGTGCCGTCCAGTCGAGTCCGACTCATAGAGATGGAAGCACTTCTGTGCCAGACACGTGATCTTATTTATGTTTCAGCCCATTGTTGCAGACACGGAGCGCTCTTGGGAATCCCAAACCTCACAGCACCCGAGAGGGACTCTGTCCACTCATACAGCTCGCCAGGACCCTCCCTCCCTCTTCCTGGGCAAACTCCGTAAGCACTGGCCAGGTTCCCAGGCTGTTCAGGGAAGTGCGGCAGCTCCTTGGCCAGGACTGTTTTCATCTCAGGAAAGAGTCTCCCCCCAACACGAGCTGAGTCTCCCTCGGGGTAGGAGAACGCAGACCACGCGCAGCCGAGTCCCACAGATCCTCCTGCGCTTGCAGGTGGGCACCGGATACAAGCTCAGGCCAAGGTGGTCTTGGGACCCTTCCATCCCAAGAGGAACACTGTGGGCAGAGCAGAGTCCTTCCCAGCTCATTAAGACCAACAAGCAGGTGTCACCACTGCCTGCAGCCTTCCTGAGCACCTGCTCCACCATGGCGGCCAGGAGAGGCAGGGAGGGGTCCCTTTGCTGCCAGGGAACCAGGGAAGAAGGGGCCCCTTGCTGCCAGAGAAAAAGCCCGGACTGCCGCCGTCACCTGGCCTCCCTCAGCCTCTGGACTGCCTTAACAGTGTAAAATTCATGTCCTGCCCAGAGCTGCAGAAGGCGACTTCATTTGGAAATAGGGTGGTCTCAGGCATAGTTAGGTAGGAGGAGACCAGACTGGTGGAAGGTGAGCCCTAAATCCTCTCTGGCGTCCTTGCAAATGGGGGCAGGCTCAACCACATGACACTGGAAGCAGAGAATGGAGTGATGTGCCCACGAGCCAGGGACACAGAGGCTATGGGAAGGGCCCTGTGAGGGAGCACAGCCCTGCTTGCATCTCGATCCTGGACTTCCAGCCTCTAGGACACGTGAGAATAAGCGTCCATCACTTCAAGCCCCCAGCCCAAGGTGCTTTGTTAGGATGGCCCTGGAGAGGGACCACAGGGCCCTCCCTACAATCCCTGCCACCTCGCTGCCAGTTTCTAAGCTCTAGACTCTTTGTCCGAGGCTCTCTGCCCACAGTCTTGGCTGACCCGGCCTCAGGGCGGCCAAACCTCCTCCTCTAGAAAGGGCTCTGCCCACGCCTGCAGGATGCGCCTCTCCCGCATCTGAGAACCCCAGCGCCAGGTGACCAGTCTGGGAAACCAGAGCCCTCTCAGCCTGTTCTCCTCCCCAGGGATGTTTTGGATCCCACATGCTGGGTGCCACCTGCAGCCCCAGCAGCCCCCAGGCACCCCGTGGACAGCCACTCGCCCAGTTTTGGAGTGACAGGTCAAGGCAGGGCGCGAAAGGAAGGGACAGCACAAGGCAGGGGCCGGCTCTGCAGGGGTGGTGACGGGCAGGAGGGCTGCCAGGTGCAGCTCTGGGGGCTCTGAGCTGTGGGAGCTGGGGCCAGGAATACCTCCTCAATGGGCCTCAGTGTCCCCAGGTCCTCAAGGGGGGGCTGTGTCAAGGTGACAGCTAAGGCCCACGGTGTCTGCTCCCAGGGCGCAGATGCTCACAGAAGTGACCGTCCTTTCTCTGCACTTGGGATCACAGTAGGGGACGACCAACCAGGCGCGGTGGTGCACGCCTGTAATCCCAGCAGCTGGGGAGGCAGAGGCAGGAGGATCGCAAGTTCAAGACCAGAGGCAGTCTGAGTAACTTAGTGAGACCCTGTCTCAAGAAGTGAAAAAATGGGCTGGGGGTGTAGCTCAGTGGTCCAGCACTTGCAGAGCAGGCAAGTGCAAGGCCCTGGGTTCAACCCCCAGTACTAAAAAAAAAAAAAAAAAAAAAAGAAGGGGATGACCAGGCTGTCCTGGTCTCCACATTGAGAGACATCGGGCCCAGGGACCAAGAGACCACACCGAGGAAGGGGGCGAGCACCGTGGGATGGGGCGGGGAGGGTGGCCAGGCTTCCGTGCTTGTGGTGGGGAGCAGGAGCCCTCTGCTTACTGCACAGTTTGCGTCTGCAGCAGGTTTGGGTGGAAACTTGGCCTGGTCCGTGAGGGTAACTCCCCCCAAGCACTTCTTCCCACCTCCCACCCTGGCTCCCTGGAGACTTCTGCTTTCTTGTAGAGAGAGGCTGAGAGAGTTCCAGAGAGAGAGAGCGAGAGAGAGAGAGAGAGAGAGAGAGAGAGAGAGAGAATGAAAGGGAAAGAGAGGATATGAGTGCAGAGGAGCTCGGGAAAAACAAAGACAGAAGAGAGAGAGGCAAACTTAGGGGGAAAAGGGGCAGGAAAGGAGACCCCAAAGGAAAAAGGCTGCCAACGGCCAAAGCAACCTGCCCATCCCTGCCACGCTCCACGATGGCTGTCTGTGGGTCTCACACAGAAGCCCCTCTTCTCTGTGGTTTTAGTTACTCACAGTCAATCATGCTCCAAAAATATTAAGAGGAAAATTCTAGAAATAGACATTTTATAGCTTTAAATAACGTATTGCCTGAAGCCGTAACCCTGTGGCATCCGATCCCGTCAGATCTCGGAAGCTAAGTAGGGTCAGGCCTGGTTAGTACCTGGATGGGAGACCGCCTGGGGACACCAGAAGCTGTAGGCTTGGGAGAAGGACATGGCAACCCCCTCCCAAAAATCAGTCTGCCGTTGAAAACCCTATGAACAGCAGAGAAGCACTGACAATAGTGTTTCCCCTGTTGGACAGAGGGTGGCTATGAGTCGGATACCGACTCGACGGCACCTAACAACAACAAAATAACTTATTGCAGAGTCCTTTATTATTCTACTTTATTATTTATTTTTATTTTTCTATTTTATTATTGTTGTTGTTATTCTCTTACTGAGCCTAATCTATAAATTAAACTTTATGGTAGGTATGTATATGTAGGGAAATTGTAAGGTGCATAGGGCTTGGTATTATCTGAAATTTCAGACATCCATCGGGGTTCTTAAAAAGTAGCCCCACAGCTGGGCATGGTGGCACATGCCTGTAATCCCAGCGGCTCGGGAGGCGGAGGCAGGAGGATTGCAAGTTCGAGACCAGAGGCCGTCTGTGTAACTTAGGGAGACCCTGTCTCAAAAAGTAAAAAAGTGGGCTGAGGGGCAGCTCAGTGGTCCAGCACTTGCAGAGCATGCAAGCACGAGGCCCTGGGTTCAACCCCCAGTACCACAAAAAAAAAAAAAAAAAAGGAAGCTCCACAGATATCAGGGGCTTCTGTACCTTCCTGTCTCAGTGCTCTCCTTCTTCAGCCCTGCCCTTCCCCAAGGTTTCCCCTGATATCTTCCCTTATACCCAAATACCCTTCTTCCTTCCCGTCGTTGTTGGTAGGTGCTGTTGAGTCAGGTCCGACTCATAGCGACCCTCATAGGGTTTTTAATGGCTGGTTGTTTGGGGATCGCTTTGGGAGTGGAGTGCCATTCCTCCTTCTCCCATTTTTGCCATGCTGGGGATCAAACTCCTCAGAGAATGCGGAGCTGCACTGTACCAACTGAGCCCTCTTTCCCATTGGGGGCTAAATTACGAAACCCCAACGCCCGATACCTCAGAATGTGATTGTATTTAGGGATAAGATCTTTAAAGAGATGATGACATTAAAATGAGTTCCTTAGGGCAGGGTAACTCCAGAATGACTGGTGTCCTTACAAGAGCAGGACATTTGGACACAGGCACAGAGAGGAAGACCATACAAGACAAGACAAGAAGGCAGCCATCCACAAGCTAAGGAGAGACCCTTCTGGACAAACCAACTCTGCCAACATCCTGGTCTTAGACTTCCCGCCTCCGGAATTTCAAGACATGAATGTTTCTATTTAAACCACCCATTCTGTTGTTCTTGATTGGAGCAGTCTTAGCAAACTGATACACATCCTGTCTTTCTCTGCCCTCCACTCCATCACAGTTACTGCCACTCACCACGAGTCTCGTGGCCCCAGGAGCCAGCAGACTGCATTGGGGGCCAAGCAAGCCGCTGCCCACTTCTCCTCTGTGGACTCACTACCTCTCAGAAATGGACAAGGTGTGGCCTGGCTTGTGCAAAGATTGAATCTATTTCACATAAGGTAGTGTTTGTTTAAAGGGTGGAAGAATCACACTGGAAAGCTGTTATTTGTGTGGCTACAGAGGAAAAAAGTTACAAAGTATATTTTAACCAGGGAACAACATGTGGAAAGACATGTTTTTAAACAATGACTGCACTATTTCAAGAACCACAATAAAAACATGAAGCAGACACCACAATCTCAGCTACTAGGGATGCTGAGGCAGGGGGATTGTGAGTTCAAGGCCACAGGGAGCCTGCACAACTTAGCAAAGCTCTGTCTCAATACAAAAATGAATAAATAAATAAAAGGGGGGTTGGGGTGCAACTCAGTGGTAAATCACTTGCCCAGCAGGCACAAGGCCCTGGGTTCAACTCACCAGTACTGCAAAAAATAAAAATAAAAATAAAAAATTAAGATTCTAAACATTTTGGACGTCCTTCCAATTCTTTCTTTTCTTTCCTTTCTTTCTCCTTCTTCTTCTTCTTCTTCTTCTTCTTCTTCTTCTTCTTCTTCTTCTTCCTCTGCCTCCTCCTCCTCCTTCCACTTCTTCCTCCTCCTCCTCCTCCTCTTCTTTTTCCTTCTCCTCCTCTTCTTCCTCCTCTTCTTCCCTCCTCCCCTTCCTCCTCCTCCCCTCCCCCTCCTCCTCCTCCTCCTTCTTCTTCTTCCTCTTCTTCTTCTTCTCCTCCTCCTCCTTCTTCTTCTCTTTCATCCCCTCCTTTCTCCCTCCCTCAATCCTTCCCTCTCCTCTCTCTGTTTCTCTCTTTTCTTTCCTTTTTTTTTTTTTTTTCTTTTTTTTTGATACAGTCTCAGTGTGTAGCTTAGGCTGGCCTGGAACTCTCCATTCTCTTGCCTCGGCCTCCCAAGTGCTCAGATTATAGGTGTGCACCTCCACACCCAGCTTCTAGTTCCTATTCAGTGCTCTTCACACTCCAGCACCCTGAAATTCCCACCCCTCTGCAGCGCCAGTGGACTGTGTGGGATTTAACCCTGGGAAGCCCATTAGCACATAGGGCTGGGGCAAATGGGATGGATGTAGGTAGAACCTCCTCTCCCAGCCCAAGGCAGCCACATCACTCATTCAGTGACAACCAACAGGGAGAGCTGGCATGATACCCATTTCACAGATGAGAACATGCAGCTACAGTTGATTTAAAGGTCTTCTTCAAGGCCACACATTAGGCACAGGTAGAGCCTGGATTTAAGCTCACGTCAGTCTGGTTAGGGCTGGGATTTAGCTCAGTTGGTAGAGCACTGCTCTGCAATCTCTGAGGTCCCGAGTTCGATTCCGAGCACCGCAAAAACGGGAGAAGGACGTGACAACCCACTCCCAAGGCAATTCCGAAACAATCTGCCATTGAAAACCCTATGAGGGTCACTATGAGTTGGACACGACTCCATGGCACCTAACAACGACAACAACCACAGTCTGGTTCACAATCCACAGTCTTCCACGGTCGCATGGTGGCCGGGGCTACAGCAGGCACCCCAGGTAAGACAGCAGCAGAGGCTTCCTTCGGGCGGGGCTGAGAGAAACCTTTCAGTTGTCATTCATGACTAGGAGTTTACATACTAATGTCATCTGGGGTAGAAGCCAGCAGGGCAGTCCCACATCCTGTGGAGCACAGGCCCGCAGCCATGACAGAGCCAAGAGAAACCCGTGCTCCTGTGAGAAACCGTGTTGGCACAACAGTAAGAGTCACCTTCCTGAGTGCCGAGTATGAACAAGGTTCAGAGAGCAGACACTCTTATGTACCATGTTCCGCTCCCCACCTGTGGAGGGCAAAGCCCAGGATTTTTCTCTACCCCAGGCTTCTTCTCTGAGGCCTATGGTGCGGGTCCTGGTTGAGGGAGGGTCTCTGAGGCCCGAGTTCTTAGGGGGAAGAAACTGAATGTGCCATGCTCAGGGGTTGGGGATTCATTTTTGTTATGGCAGGGATGGTGGTTGTTATTTGTTTCTTTTTGTGGTGCTGGGGATCAAACCGAGGGCCTTGGGCTTGCTGGGCGAGCGCCCTCACACTGAGCTACCCTCCAGCCCTGGTGGGCGCGTCTCTACAGGAGACCTCTGGGATGCTTCGAGAACCTTCTCTGGCTCTGTTGTCAGTTGGGGAATGTCGACTCTTCTTGTCCTCCCTCCAATTCTGCTATGAACACTCTTTCATTCAGCTCTGCCCTTGGCAGTGGAGAGGAGATTTTTAAAATCTGCCACGAAGGTCTGCCCACAACCTCAGAACGTCTTGGAATCGTGAGCGATTTGAGGCCATGTAGAAGAAAATGTTTTGCTGGGCACGGTGGTGCATGCCTGTCATCCCAGCGGCTTGGGAGGCAGAGGCAGGAGGATCGCAAGTTCAAGACCAGAGGCAGTCTGCGTAATTTAGCGAGACCCTGTCTTTAAAAAAGTTAAAATATGGGCTGAGGGTGCAGCTCAGTGGTCCAGCACTTGCAGAACATGCAAGCGCGAGGCCTGGGGTTCACCCCCAGTACTGCAAAAAAAAAAAAAGAAAAAGAAAAAGAAAAAGAAAGAAAGAAAGAAAGAAAGAAAGAAAGAAAGAAAAAAAAATTGCCTTGTGATTCTGACCCACTGCGTCATTTCCTACAAAATGCCACATGCAGGAGCGTTCTCGAGAGTGAACACACAGGCATGCAAACATTGGGTGACCTTCACTAAGTCTCTCTCTCTCTCTCTCTTCTTTTAACCCAGGGCTGCCTGTCAGTAACGTGAGAGGGTCGAGTGAAATGAGCTGTCAAGTTCTCTCCTCGGGGGCATTTCCCAAGTCTTCCACTGGGCAAGTTCCACAAGGTAGCATTGAAAAGAAGGATCTGAGCCCGAGGCTTTAGGGAATTCTAAGTTTCTGGTTTCCAGTCCAAAAATAAACAGGCGTCCGAGTTCAAAGAGAGGCGCCTTCCACTGGGAGAGCTCACTCGACAAAGCAAATACCTGCTCCAAGGATGGTCTCAATGAGCCGAGGGCAGTGGCACCAGAGCCAAAACCTGACTTTGCCTTAAAGCACACAGCTTTGCCAGGAGAGGAAAATGCTCCAGCCATAATGTGGCTGAGCCTTTTGCAAACCCCAAACGTCTGACCCCTTACTCAAGCTCTCCACCCTCACTCCACCCCTGTAGCCCCACTCCCCATAGGGCCAAGGTGACACGGGATCCTTGCATGCCTGCATGCCTGCCAAGGATGCTACTTGTGACTCCATGTCACATTTGTCTAGGTGAGCCCTAGGTTACCCCAGAGCCCCAGCATAATTACTAATAACAACCTCTTCTGCTCTCAAGAGCCAATCTGATTGGTAAATTATACGGTCACCCCATCCAAAAGAGGTTAATGCTACTGAATATGCAACTTGGAAATCAAAGCTGTCAACTGCACAACTTGTCAAGCTTGGCACAATTGCTACTTGGAAATGGTATACGGTATACGAATGAGAAAGAGAGCGACAGGGAGAGAGCGAGAGAGCGCCAGCGAGCGCACAGTAAGGGTGTATGCATTCAGCTACCAACAAGGATTGACCCTGTATCATTTGCCTGCTCCAATTTCTGGCTGCGACCCACTTTCCTAATTTCTTCTGTGACATTTCTTTTTCCTAATCCCATGCAATCGTAGACAAAACAGTGTCAGCCTTACCCTATTTGGAACAGCTAAGTCAACAGATGATTGGCCAACACCTGGAAAGGAAGCCAGGAGCGCATCGTGCCCTGGGATCTGTCATGTTAGCGTTCAGAAGAAGTTATTTTTAATTTCATTTCCTTCTTCACAGGCTTCCTGGCCTGAGACAGCAGTAAGATTCTGTAGAAGAAATGAACTCATGTCACGTTAGACATTTGTCAAAGTAGGTCACGCTCTCCTTATGGACAGGTTGGAAAATAGAATGGCTGCTAAGATCAGTTGCTAATGAACCCAGGGAAGCCAGCCAGGGGGCCTCTCCTGGGCTCAGCCTCTACAGGAATGCGGGGCTTGGACAAGGAAGTCAGAGGTGGGCCAGTCATGTGTGTGGGCGCAGCATGCCTGGGAGAAATGCTACCTGAAGTGGCTCTGAAGTTAGGACCCACAGGATCTGCCAAGGCTGGGTGGCAGGCCTCACGCCAGAGGGTTCAACAGATTGGCTGTGCAGGGACCCCACCTCCTCCGTCCAGCCTGGGAGCCCAGGGAGGCATGGAAGAAAGGATGGGGGCTTTTTCAGCAGAGGCCCAATGTGGGTCAGCAGGAAGGAGGTGAATCCAGGTAGGCTAAGACAACTAAGCGCCACACGGCTCAAGTCCTAACACCCAGAATCAGAGAGGAGCAGGCCCCGCCCCCAGGGGGAGTCAGGTCACAACTATAACAAAAGAGCCAAAGGGAAGGTCAACACTGAGCTGGAGCATGTTCAGAAAACACGCCCCAGCTCACACTCCGAGCAAAGATCGATTCCACCAGAGAAGAGAAGATGGGGTGGGGCAGGATCCTGGCCGCCGTGGGGACGCAGGGACACCCAGGGGCACCAGGGCTGCCACATAGAGGGAGTTGGCCTTGGCTCTGTGTAAGGAAGGATTCGAGCATGGTGAGCAATCACACTGATAGGGTCTGCCCTGACAGATAGTGAGCTCCCTGTCATGGGAGGCATGCAAGTATAAGCAAGGGAACTGCAACTTGCAAGGTGTCAGAGGCAGGGGGTTCAAACAGGGAATGGGAAAAATCCAATAATTTGTTCTATGGTTGCCTCCAGCTCAGAGCCTGGTACGTAGTAGGTACTCAGAAATATTTATTGAATTGATTCACGAATAACTGAGCTACTCGGTGAGTGCCAGGCCCATCCCTCCTCTATCACCGGGAGAGATTTTGTCTTCCTCCTGGCCTCTTGTGGCTGGTGTGAATATGAAATCGGAGGAAATTCCCCAGGGTTGGGGGGAATATCCGATGAGTGGCTCGGGTGTGCTGTGAAAGAAAAGTACGGCCCCTTGGAAGGTCTGGCTTGTTCTCAGCTCTCAGCCTGGCATGGAAGTCTTCGCGCTCATGTTACCGTTCTCCTCAGAATAGTCTGACAAGAAAAGGACCCCCAAAGACTTTGGCTCCAGCCCCTTCAAGGAGAGGACATGGAAGTCTTCAAAGGCAGATAAAGTAATTTGTATTTATACGAAGTCAAAAATTCTTTTTTTCTTCCCAAGTTCCCACCATTTAGACTGTTAAAAGAACCATATTACAAAACAAACCACTCTAAATAAAGAGAGGAAATCAATCTCAGTTTAGAGCTTGTTTAAAGAAATCATTTCAAATCACACGCAAGAAAAACATACACGGGCCCTGATAAATGCTCTGGAAGCAGGCGGCCTGGGGGGGAGCACAGCCAGCAGAGGCAAGAGGTAAACACAGAGTGGCGTGGCAGGAGGGGCCAGGCGAGGCAGCCCTGGCTCTGCCCATCAGGATGAGCATGGGGGGGCTGAGGCCTGAAGGGTAGGGGAGGCTGGCATGTGGGGGCCCAGACCCCAGAGTTCTGAGCTGGCCAGGCAGATCAGGGCCCTGGATTCGGTAAACAGAAGCCAGAAGGCCCGGCCTAGGAGCCTCCAGGGAGCGTCAGCAATTTCAGAAGAAAGACCAAAGCCACCAGCCACAGGCCAGAGAGCCAGGGGTGGGGGACAGGAGCGGGAAGAGCCCTGGGATCATGGCTCTGCTCCACCTGGTGAGACTTGATTTCCCCATCAGCCAAACCACTGAGAATCCCATCACCCCCTCACCCCACACCACCACCAACAGCAGGGTTTGCAGGAAAGGCTTTCTGGCTTTTTCTTCCTTGAGAAAGTCTTTCTCCCTTGTCTCCACCTGTCGCTCCCACGGCGGGCCTGCCTCCCACCTGTGCCACCCTTTCTAAATAAAAGGGCCACATCCCTTAGCTCCATGGAACCACCACCCCATTCTCTGCACCCCACGGCTTGCGGGGCACAGGCAGTTTGCCCTCTCTGCTTGGGAACCTCTCCCTTCGCGTTCCAACGCAATCCACCCCAGACATCCACCTTTCCGTCAAGGCTGGCGGAGCATCCGGGCACAGCGAGCTGGTTTCTGAGGCTCTTCGCCTGCACTTCCGAGCTTATGGCCCAGGGTTGCCGAGAGCGCTTTTCTTGATTGTCTCCTCTGCTGGGCTGTGAGGTCTTGGAGGCCAGGGGGGATGTATTCCACCTCCAGGAA
>VMDO01013860.1:0-56624 GCA_007922755.1 Pedetes capensis | reverse complement strand
ACATAAGATGTAGTCTAGCCATCCTTGCTTCTAAGGAGCACTCTGGCTGCACGTCTTCTAGGAAGGATCTATGGGTTCTTTTGGTAGTCCATGGTGTATTCAATATTCATTTCCAGCACCATAATTCAAAAGCATCAATTTTTTCCTGTCTCCCTTATTCAATGTCTAGCTTTCACAACCATATGATGCTACTGAAAATACTATGGCATAAGTCAGGTGCACCTTTGTCTTTAATGTGACATCTTTACTTTTCAACACTTTAAAAAGGTCTTTTGCAATATCTTTTCCCAATGTAATGCATCTTTTGATTTCTTCACTGCTGTGTCCATGGGTGTTAAATGTAGAACCAAGTAAAGCAAATCTTGGATAACCTGAATCTTTTCTCCATTTTTCATGAAGTTGCTTACTGACTCAATTGTAAGGATTTTTGTTTTGTTGATATTGAGGTGCAATCCATACTGAAGGCTGTGTTCTTTGATCTTCACCAGTAAATGTTTATCTGCATAATGTAGGTTGTTAATGAGTGTTCCTCCAATCCTGATGCTGAGTTCTTCTTCATAAAGTCCAGCTTCTTGGATTATTTGCTTAGCATAGAGATTGAAGAGATATGATGAGAGGATACAGTTCTGATCCACACCTTTCTTGACTTTAAACCAGGCAATGTTTCTTTATTCTGTTCAAACAATTGCCTCCTGGTCCATATACAGATTCCTCATAAGTACAAATAAATGTTCTAGTATTTCCATTCTTCATAATGTTATCGATAATTTGTTATGATCCACACAGTCAAATGCCCTTGCATAGTCAATAAAATGTAGATAGACATCTTTCTGTTATTCTCTGCTTTTGGCTAATATCCATCTGACATCAGCAATGGTATCCTGGGTTCCATGACCTCTTCTGAATCCAACTTGATTTTTCAGCAATTCCCTTCAAGGTTTTACAGATGAGGAAACTAAGAAGTCTAAGTGATTTGCCCCAAGGGGTGCAGTTGTTAAATAGAAGAGATTTCAACTCTAGTCTTTGGGCTCAATAGCCTGTGAATGTTCTATTTTAGTATTTTCTACACTATATGCTAAATGTTTTCCTGGGGCAATGTTAGCACCATTTTATCTCATCTCCAAATATCTTTTGGTTCATTGTATATATTTCTACTAAGTCAGTATTTTAGCTTCTAAAGAATGAGACCATTGCCTTTATTCACGTTTGTATTTCTCAAAGATATAATGTGAATAGTGCCTCGTACTTAATAGGTGCTCTTTAAAAGATATTGAATTTATGGGGTTGACTGGCAATATCAGTGAATAATCAAAGCTTTCTAAAATTGAAAACAGACCTGAGTATCATGGATCATTTTCTTGCCCTTGACTTACTTATTTGCCACCACACTATATACTTCTATATAGAATACATGTAGCTCATCATGTATTTAGAGTCTTAAGGCAAAGGAAAAGATCATGCTTGCTTGCTTCTTCCTTGGTGTTTATTTTTTATGATTTTTAATTTTTATTTATTTATTTATTTTGAGACAAAATCTCACCATGTAACCCAGGCTATCCTGGAACTCACTATGTAGGCCAGGCTGGCCTTGGATTCATTGGCGGTTTCATGGGAATGATTTTCTAAGCTGTTGAAAACATTTTAACAAAGTACCTCTAATTCTGTAGGAAACAAGCTATATTGAAGAAAACCCCAATCAAAATGATGCCGTATCACTGATATTCTCTCTCAAAGAAGAAGTTGGTGCATTGGCCAAAGTCCTGCGCTTATTTGAGGTAGGCGTTTTGTTCAACGTTGTCTTAGACAATGGCATAGCAGGGGTATTTTCTAGTTATAAACAGTGAAAAGAATATAGGCTCTGGAATTGGAAGACTTGAGTTTCAGCCCAGATTCCTATGTTAACCAACTATGTGACTTCAGTAAACCATTCAATCTCTCTGAGCTTTAGCTTCTCCATTTATAATATGATGCTGATAATACCAGCCTTGGCAGCTTTGGCTGGGATTTTGTGATGAAATTGTGTGTTTTATAAAATGCGTGGACATTGTTATAGATGATTATAGTTAAAAGATTAGATAAAAATGAAATGAAAGACCATTGGTTCTGTCATTCATTAAATTAATATTATCTCTTATGTCTGGATATAAGGTAATAAGACACCATTCCTTCCATCAAAGAGCTTAAATCCAAACTGTGTTCTAGAAAATAGCTAATGTTCTTAAAAATACTGGTAGATGTCTTATGATTAAAGTGGTTCTGTGATGAAAGTGGGCTGGGGTTTAGTTCTATTGGTAGAGCACTGATCCATACTCTGAGGACCCAGGTTCAACCCCCACCACTGCAAAATGGGAGAAGGATGTGGCAATCCACTCCTGAGGCAATCCCAGAACAATCAGCCATTGAAAACCTTATGAGAATCACTACGAATTGGACCTGATTCAATGGCACCTAAGAACAACAACAAAAAAATGATCAAAATTGGGGCTGGGGTTTAGCTCAGTTGGCAGAGTGTTGATTGCACTCTCTGAGGCCCTGGATTTGATTGCTAGCACCACAAAAAAATGGGAGAAGGACTCCTGAAACAATCTGCCATTGAAACCCTGTGAATAGCAGAGAAGCACTGACATAGTACTGGCCATGGCAGACTGTCCCAGAGTGTTTTGTTCTGTTGTATACAGGGTCACTATGAGTTGGACCCAACTCAGCAATACCTATCAACAACAATATGGTCAGTGTGATTGGGAAACTTGATGTTGTATCATTTTATCTGACTTCTTTATTTTAGAACTTTTAGAGAGCTATAAAACTTTAATGGGTACTCGGTCGTTCTAAATGGGAAGCTGTTTTTCAAGCTTATTACTATGGACTCTCTTAATTTTGTTGTTGTTGTTGTTGTTAGGTGCTGTTGAGCCGTGTCTGATTCATAGTGACCCTCATAGGGTTTTCAATGGTTGATTGTTTCGGGATTACCTTGGGAGTGGATTGCCACATCCTTTTCCCATTTTTGCAGTGCTGGGAATCGAACCAGGGACCTCAGAGACTGCAGAGCGGTGCTTTAGCGACTCAACTAAATCCCAGCCCCTTTTAATTTTAAGAACATTTATTAACATCTTGGAACAAAATTTAGAAAATTCAGATTTGGACTTTAACTAGGCATGGTTTCTTAATCCATATTCATCCCAAGTACTTGCTAAGATTTTAGCTGGGACTTTCCTACCTGAGGCTATCTTGCTTTCTTCCCTTTTCTCTGTGATCTCTCCAACTGATTAGCAACCTGGAGTGGCACTTTGTCTAGGGCTGACATGTAGCACTCAGTGTGTATTTGTTTACACGTTTAACAAATCCCTCATGGATTTGGCTGGGTATAATGAGGTATCTCAGGAAAACCTACGATGTCCTCAGTGCTTGGGGAGTGGTAAGGTATATGTGGAAGTATTAAGGAAGAGAAGTTGCCTCCTTTAGGATCTAGCAGACATTCTGAGTAGCTGTGGAGCAGAAGTACAATGTGGGAAGGTCTCTCACTGACAGCAGCTTTACAGATATGACCTCATCCAATCTTATAAAAATAGTGTAAGATAGATCCACTTTTTATCCATATTCTCCAGGGAAAGGAACTGAAGCTTAAAGAGATTAAATAACTTAGCTAAGGCCACGCATCTGCAAATACTAGAGATATTATTTGAACCTAGGCATTCTGACTTGAGAACCTACACTCTTCACTGCTCCTCAGAGCTTCCCAGAAAGACTGGCTTTATAATTTGCAGTGCCCAGCACAACACAAAAATGCACTTCTAACAGACAATAAATGATGTTAAAAGCACTGAGATACAACCCTATTTTCCTCTGTTGTTCTGAGGCCCTGAGTTCAATCTCCAGCACTGGAAAACTGGGAGAAAGGTACCTGGCAGCACACTCTCAAAATAATCAGCCATTGAAAACCCTACAAAAAGCAGAGAAGCACTGACATATTCCCGGGCATGGCACAGTGTTGGGGAGTGTTTCATTCTGTTGTACATAAGGTTGCTATGAGTTGGATCTGACTTGATGGCACCTAACAAAAACTTTCTTCTGCAGTCTCCCTGTCCAGTCATGGTGGGATTTTTTTTTATTAGCTATTTGGTTGTCCTCCCCTTTCTTGGACAGTGTGACTACTTAGCTGCTGGACTGACAGCCATGCTTCTATCAATGGTGGCAGTTCCATCTCCCCTTCCTTGGGCTTGCTGCACCACCCCATTAATGAGTAACCCTCCCTAGGAAATTGCAACATCCAGATGAGGGGTGAAAGAGAGGTTTACATGGGGCCAAGCCATCCACCATATCACTTGCCGAATCTGCAGACAGGAGGGTGGCAGCAGAACCTGGGCCTCCCCACCATCCTCAGGCCTCCTGCTCGTGACTCTGGGCAGAGGGAAGCAATTGTACAGGGAGCCCAGGGAATGTGGGACTGGGTGGGGCTCATGGTGGCAGGACCCTGGGATCTGGCCACCTAGAGGCCATGCTGGGAAGGTGAGGATGGGGCAGAAAGGGGGGTTACACAGACACTAATGCTCTAAGCACCCAGTGCATGCTTCATTGTCCCATTGGACTTGACTTACCAAGCACAAGTTCAAAGCTACATTATCAAGAATTTCAAGAGGGCCACAAAGAATGTGAGCTCCTAATGGGCTGCATGGGTTGTACACTCAGGGCACTGGCCTAGTCTCATACCTCTTGTTTCAGGTTTTCCTTGGATAAACCACTGTCTTTTCTGTGTTCCTAAACTGCAGGTCTTATTTCCCTTGTTCAGTATACACATTTCTGTCTGGCCTGAGGATGATTTCTTCAGGAAGGAAATTTTGTCTCTGTCATCTTTATATCCTCAGTAGACCAAGAATTTTATACACACTAATTATTCAAGTAAGAATAAAATTACATTTAAATAAGAGCATAGGAAATTAGAATCTCTTTATTCTTTGGTCCTAGATTTTAAGAAGGAAATTTTTGAGCCAATTAGTTTTTATTGTGAGTTTCTTTCTTTCTTCCTTCCTTTCTTCTCCTTCTTCCTTCTGTTGACTGATTAGCTGATTAATTTTGTAGTGACGATGATGAAGCCCAATACTTTGTGCATTCTAGGCAAGCTCTCTATCAATGACTCACACCTCCAGCCACCCTGAATTCTTTAACAAAATTAAATGAATAAATGGATACAAGACAGATTTCTCACATAGAAAAATTTCAAGTAATTTAAGTAGATACTCCATCCTTAAAGAGGAATATAATTCCTACTCCTAAACTATAGGCTTTGCATAGTGACTTCCTTCCAAAGAGCGCAGTATTGAAGGGGTAGAAAAGAGTAACTTTGCAGTGGAGAAAAGCAGTAAGCACACCTCAGCCAGATGGTCACCATCAACATCATTAATAAAGAAACAACATTAAAGCAAACCCTTTCTTAGTATTAAAAAACCCCAACATCATCAGTGATATTGTTGTTAGGTGTTGTCCAGTCATGTCTGACTCGTAGTGACCCTCATAGTGTTTCCAATGGCTGATTGTTTGGGGATTGTTTCAGGAGATGGCTGCCACGTCCTTTTCCCCCATCATCAGTGATAATTCGTGTTAATAGCATAGACTTTTGACATAAAGTGATGGAAATGATAATTTGTTCTTATACTCTTCCTCTCCCAAACCACATCCTCAGTCTAACCAGGACAAAAACATCGGGTGAACTCCAACTGAGGGTCATTACACAAAGTACCTAAAAGGTGGCCCTCAAAATTGTCAAAGACATCAAAAACAAGGAGTGTCTGAGAAATTGTCATAGCCAAGAGGAGCTTGAAGAAATACGAAGACTAAATGTAATGTGTTACTTTGAATGAGATCTGAGAATGGACAAAGGACATTAGCTACAAATGAAAGAAATTTGAATCAATTATGCCCTTTCATTTACAACAATGCATCTGTATTGGTTCATTAATTGTATCATATGTTCTGCACTATTATGAGATGATAATAATGGAGGAAACTGAGACCAGAGTGTGTGGGAACTTTTTCTATTATTATTTCAATTATTTTTTCAGTGTTCGGGGAAAACCCCAGGCTTTGCACATGCTAGGCAAGTGCTCTACCTCTGAGCTACACCCTGGCCCTATTTTCTCATATTTTTTGTATATCTAAACTTATTTTTAAAAATGAAGTCTATTTTAAAAAGTTAAACTCAGTTATCTAAAGTTGTAGTGGGGAATAGATGAAAGCCTGAATTAGTGACAAACTGCTCCTGAGCAGGAAGGTATCTGTAAAACGCTCTTGTGCAACTGTTTAGCTTCTGTGTTAGATAGTTAATCACGTGTTATCCTTGAGATGTTGCCCATTAGGCCCAAGTCAGAGTTAATAGATTAAATAATAGTAAATGAACAGGGTGTTTACAACCTAATAAATAAACCACAAGTAATAAATTACCAGAACTAGATGGAATGTATCCAAGGTTTGTGTGCTTGTGTGGGCTCACACACATGGGCTCTGGGGGAATTCTTAGAAGCATTATCCAAAATCTCAACTGCTGGAGTCATTGAGAGCTGTTACTATACCCATTTTTCATAGGCAAACAAGTCACTGTGCTGGGTGATTAGCTGTTGTTAGTGTGTATTGATGTTGTTGTTGTTTCCCTAAATGTGATTCAGAAGTTACTCTAGAAACTGAATAGGTCAGCATGACCCTTATACCCTTAAACCCTTATTGACAGCCTGGCAAAACTCAGAGTTAAATTATGATCAAAGTGCTGATTTAAGAGAGAAAAACAAATTCTGCTATTCATGGCATCACATCATATGAGGAGCCAGGCGCACTGGATGCTGGATTTGATCCTCATTAAAGTTGGTGCTGGAGGTTGTGTTCTCCTTTTATGGAGGAGGGAACTGAGATTCTGAGAGGCTAAATTATTTTCTCAAGATCATATGCAGAGAATGTGCAGTAGAGATGGGTTTGAACCCAGGTGCCAAAACCCATGATCTATCACACCCCACCCTTCTGCCAAATACGACTGTCCCTATACTTCTGAATCACCTCTGTAGTGTGTAAAAATGCACTTCTTCTGGCCTCATTCTCCCAGTCTGTGTGTCTGAGGAGGCATATGTGTGTGTGGAATCGTCTATCGCCAAATACTTTTTCTTTCAAATTGAAAAATGCATCAAAGAACAAGAATACTAGCTTCCCATATTCCCACTGTTCATTGTCAACCACTATTAACATTTCGAAATACTTTCATTTTTTTCATGTACAATTATTTCTTTCTTTTTGGGGGGATTTTCTGGGGGATTGAACTCAGAGTGCTCCACCATTGAGATGTACCCCCAGCCCATTTTTTAATTTTAATTTTATTTTGAGTTAGAATTTCACTAAGTTATACAGGCTACCTCTGACCTAGAACTCGCAATCTTCTTGCCTCTACCTCCTGAGTCACTGGGATTACAGGTATATGCCACCATGCCTGGCTCCATTATGATATCAGAAATTTTAAATTAACATATTGTACCTCAAGAAAAAATTTAGAGCGTGAATGATAAAGCTGTCATCTTTTCTGATCTTCCCTCAGCCCTGGTCACCCTACTTTTTTCCTGGCCACGGCAATATTATGAATTTAGTGTAGTTCCTTCTAGTCCTTTAAAACATCACAATGATACTGACGGGCATGAACCATAGCACATGAACATATGAAAGATTGGGAAGCCCACAGTTGGAAACTTATTCAATGTTATCACACTCAGCATTTTCCAAACACATTTGACCATGGGATCTTGTTTAGGGAAGACCTATTAATATCTTCCAGGTGTTAAGGTCCCACTAAAGTGATGTTGGTGTAGAACTATGAGCTGCAAACTATCAGCAGAAGTCTGGATTTGGGGCATTGAGGAGTAAAACAGCTTGGGGATTAAGAATTTACTATTTATAAACAAACTGGATGCAAAACCCAGTTGTACTGCATACGGGCTGGATGGTCATAGGAAAGTTATTTAACTTCTTGGTGGCTTAGTTTCCTCATTTTTAAAGTGAAGGTAATAATAAGCCTGTACTATAGGGCTGATGTGAAAATTAAGTGGATTAATTCATGAGAAATAATTAGAACAGTATCTGGCACAAAGTAAGATCTCAGCAAATGTTTGTTTTAATTATTTCTCTGAACCATATCTTTAGAGGTTCACAGATTATCAAGAACCCTTAAGTTCTTGACCATAGGAAAAGTAGTAGAAGGGTGAGATTTATTGGCTTGAAAAGGAAAAACTTGGTGTAGGGATTATAATTATTGCGTTTAAATATTGGAAAGTCAACCATGGGAAAAGAAACTTAGTTATTTTCTCTAACTTAAGAGGTAGAAGACCAAAGAGTAGAAATTACAGGGAGCATATTTCAAATTACCTCTAGGTAACTCTCTACTATATAAGGGTGCTGGAAGGCATTGATTTCAAGCACTGCTTTTGTCAAAATAGCTGGAAAAAGGTAGGACAGAATCAAAGCAAAAGTTCTGGTTTAAATATGCTTTTCTTTCCTTCATAGAGACAAAAGATAAAAATCCAGCTCCTTCAAGATGGCCAATAGAGAGAGAAACCTCCCACATAGTAAGAATCATCCATACATTGAATTTTTTGCTAAGTATAACTGCAGTAACTCTGTGCTTAATGAGCATGACCATTTCTCAATGCCCTATACCTTAGCAGAGATGCAGCTAGAACATTTAGCCAATCCTTACTAAATGCCCAAAGTAAAATGAGAGACTAGCAGTAGCATGAATCTAGTCTATCTGGCTCCCTGGGCCTGACTCCATAAGGGGAAAATTTCTTAGCCCATTATTCCAAGCAGTACATACCAAGGCATCCCAGTTTTGCCAAGCAAAAGTGAAGTCTGCAATAATTTGGGCAGACTTCTGGTTCTGCCACCTTTAGTTCTCTGCCTGAGGGATCATTTCTTCCTCAGATGGTTAACTATAAAGTCACCATTCTATTAAGGAACTATGTTGTCTGTTAATGGGTTTGTAGCCTTGTAGAACTCAGGACATCAAAATATGACACAAGGGGATTGATGTTTAAAACAGAAGTATGGATTCCTATGTGTGCATGTGTTGGGGGAGGGTAGGGGAGTTGAAATAAATGTTCTATTTATTTAAGGCCAGATGACTAGGAATATACTCAACCCCTTATTAATCTGTGATCATCCTCTTGCTCTCAGTAGATTATTCTAACTCTCAATTCTTTATGCACTTATTTAAACATCTCTATAGTTTTAGTTTCTACTAGTTCATGTCCCAGACTTCCTTAGGAAGTATTCTTCTGAGAGTCTTTTCTGCTAGAAGCTTAGTAATGAGCTATAAAATTACAAGCAGGCTCCTGGGAGAAGTTGCAAAGAAGAGGTCTCCCTTCCTCCTCCAACACTCTACTAATCACCTACCCATCTATTCCCCAGGGAAGAGAACAAGCAAAGATGCAGACATACAGAGCTTTGAGTTCTGAGGCTGTCTCAGAGGTACATGGGCATTCTCAATTAACATCATTTAATTGGTGGAGACACAGAGCTTCAGGCTAAGCAGTGTGCCCAGTGCTTGACATGTACACCTAGAAATTGCTTCAGAGTTGACCCTCCACTTTCACAGTACACTGGCCTTTTGGAAACAAATGGAAAAGGCACAGTCTATCTTGGTCACATCCTTCCTCTGCTCTCCCCTTGCCCAGAGTATCTTTCCTCCCCACCCCATCAGATGTTTGATGATCTTGTACTCTCTTATTTATGCATCCAATTAATGTCTTTGGAGTATCAGCAGTTGTTAGAACCTATATAGGTATTGAGGACTCTAGAGTGAGCTAGATACTCATCTT
The DNA here is from genome assembly GCA_007922755.1 of Pedetes capensis. Classification (NCBI taxonomy): domain Eukaryota; kingdom Metazoa; phylum Chordata; class Mammalia; order Rodentia; family Pedetidae; genus Pedetes; species Pedetes capensis. The sequence goes on along the minus strand of VMDO01013860.1, from coordinate 46,785 downwards.
CTCCACCTGTAGAACATACAGACACTACACTAGCAGACACCTACAACAGTGTGTATAACAAATGCCAGTTAGAATCCCAGGTTCCTTGAGCATTAAATTGGACCCAAGGCACACAAGGTCACAGGAGATTTCTTGAAGGCATCAGGTTTCAAGTGAAAGCTGAAAGGATTCACTAGGAGAAAGCAGAGGAATGGAGAAGTAGATTCTAGAATCTACTAGAATGAAGGGATAGATGGATTAATGAAAGGAGAATAAACAAGTAATCAGGTTTTGGAACCGTTGAATCCTTTACTATCTGCCAACCTCAGCATTACTGGGGAAGAGAGGTCATCTGGGCCGATACCTGGTATTTGTTACTCTGAAGTTTGGACTTTAAAGGCCTGTCTGTGATCCCTGGGCCTGGTGACCAGGACCAGATCAAGTGCAAGTCACAAGGACTGCTTCCAAAGCAACTGTGAGCAGTAAACTGTTTATTGGGAACATTTCTTCCTTGATCAAAATAAGAAATTTGAGTTCCACCACTGGTGAAAAAAAATGTTCTTACAACTCTGAATGACAATTCATTTTATTGGAACCCCAAAATATAGATAATGAGATAACACAAGATAATTCACCTGCTAAAGAGATAACACCAGATAACTCACCTGCTAAAGATATAAAACATTGCAGAGCTGACTAATGTCCTTAGGACCCTCCTCCCCAAACACCTCCCTTCTCAAGGGTAGCTATTAATCTGAATTTGATATATATGTAATTCCCATTTATACATTTGTTATATATAGACATCCGTCAGTGAGACATGACATAGTTTTGCAAGCCTTTAATCTTCATAGTATTAGAATCATATTGTAATTCTCTCTCTCCAGTTTTGTGTTTTGGGGAAAGGGTAGTGAATACTGTTTTTGAGATTTGTCCATACCGATGTATACAGTTCTGCTCACTCATTTCCCCCTCCTATATTCCATTGTGTGATTCTTAATGCATTTCCTGTTGGTGGATATTTAGGTTGTTTCCATTGTTTTTCTATATAAAGTGTTGCATTGAACATTTTGTACAAGGTGGATAACGTATTTATTGAGTAGAAAAATCTCTAGTGGAAAATTAGCATCATTTTTAGCTGCTAAATAATCCATAACAGTGTATTTGATAGCTTGCTTTTTAAACTTTCATTATGGAGTTAGACATCATATTGTGTCAGTGTAGACAGAGGCACTGTGGCCCATTGATGGCATATAAGTTATGATCAATTATTGCGAGTCCACAAGGTTTTTCTTGATCCTCCATATATTATCACTCTGCTGGTAAGAAAAGTTGTACAAAGAGGAACACGAGGGAAAGAAAAGTTCTTTTCCCTAAAGCCTTGAACAGAGCCTAGGTTAAACTGCTACCCCAACTCTTTCCAGGATGGGGTCTTTTCTGAGGTAGAGACACCTCCAATCACTTGGAAGGGAGTTTCAGGAAGAAATAATCTCAGACAGAGGGAGGGAAATGCAAGGAGAATAGGCTGACAGATCACAGAAGAGATCCTCTGAGAGGAAGCCAAAGAGAGATCCCAAAAGATGCTCTTTAGGTTGAGAATCCACTGAGAGTCTGGCTTATACCTCTCTAGAACTCCTTCAGAGTCATGGTGTTAGGTACCATCAAGTTGGGAGAGTGGGGATAATCTTGGGCTCCCTATTGAGTTTAATTGTACTGTTCATACTTCTCTGCATATTCCCTGTTCGTTGCAGGGTTGTTCCTGGCACTCGCATAAGAGGAGATCAGTGAAACGCATAGGAAGCCCTGTCTGAACACTTTATATTTCATTATTTGTCATAGTTGCTATTTTTCTCCTTCTTTGGGAACATAAGCTCTGTCAAGGCAGAGATTTTATCTGTTCTGCTCACTGTTGCACCCCAGTACCTGGAACAGCATTTGACAATGGGAGAGGCCCAACGGAATGAATTTTCAAAAACTCCTATTTGCTTTCTTGAAACCAATGATTTGAAATATTCTTTGTAAATGTCTTTGCTGTTGTCCCCAGAAACTTCTGAAAAAGTCTGAGATCTAACTTAACTAACTCCAAGGAAACAGCATGCAGTGGTCCAAGAAGTTCCCTGCTTCCGGTCTAGGCTCATCTCAAAGTATGCATTTCCTTTCTCTTTGTCTTTCTCTCTCCCTCTCCTCTTTTGAAGTGCTTAGGAATTGAACTCAGGGCCTAGCACATACTTTGCATGTACTTTACCACTGGGCTGCACTCCTAGCCCCTTTTTTATTTTTTATTTTGAGTCAAGTCTCCCTAAGTTACACAGGCTGCCTCTGGTCTCAAACTTGTGATCTTCCTGCTTCTGCCTCTGGAGTTGCTGGTATTAAAGGCATGCACCACTGTGTCTGGCTCCTTCTCCTTTTCAAAGCATGCTCTACAGAAATGAGCTGGGAAATTTTTAGAGTAAAAAAAAGATATTAAAGGATAAAGTGACTTATAAAACAATATGCTCCACCTCCCAGTGAAACGTGTATCTATGACAAGTTGAGGAGGCAGAATATAATGAGACCTTGCCGAGTATCCAAGAATCAAACCAAAACTGTGCTATATGCTTTTCACTAATTCTCAGGAAGCTGCCAGAAAATATTATTATCCTTATTTTAAACATAAATAAACAAAAGTTCAGAATATTCAGTTGGTGTATCCAAAGGCAGTGAGCAGCAGAGTGAGAATTTGAATTCTGATCAGTTTCAAGCCCACACTCTTTTTCACTCTTTCTACACCCTTCTCCTTTTATTTTCATAGAATCAAATGGAAAAGGAGGGGAATGGACCATCAGCTCGAGGCTCATTCATGATCCATTGCACAGTAGAGTGATTATATATAACTAATAGTAATGGAGTGAATATTTCAAAATAGCTAAAAGGATATTAAATAGTCTCATCATAAAAAATGATAAATATTTGGAATGACGGATACATTAGTTAACCTGAGTTGGTCATTCCACAGTGCACAAGTGTATCACAACATCACATCGTGCCCAATAAATGTGTATAATTACTTGTCAACTAAAACTAGTATAGAATTTAAAATAAAAGATCCAGAAATACAAGTCAATTTTTCACCATTATGAATTCTGTAGGTTTATTCATTTGCTTCCAATCCCTCTTTAGAAAGATTTTCCTCAAGGATGTGAACAGAAAGGGGATTCTGGTGCATCCTTAGTAAAACACACAGTCCATCTCAACTTCCCTGAGGTTTTTTTCCCAGAGTCCTGATTAATCTGAGTCTTACACTGATATCCTGTGTGCACAAATTAAGTCTGACACAAATCCTGAAATTGTTTTTGAAAAGCTTAACTCTAAACTTTTCCTGCCTTTTCTCAGATGTACAGTTGGAGTAATACTAGGGGCTCTTCTTTATTCCTTACCAAATATGTGGTATGTGTGTTTTGGCCAACTTTGTGAACCTGTGAAGAGCTCTTGTTTAACAATAAAATTTCATTATGAAAATTATGGCCCTAACCAGTCTTGGAATTTCAAAAGCCTCTCTTAGCAATCAGAATTATTAGTTTCTAAGCATCTACACTGATTAGCTGGGGAAACTACCAATAAGAAAATTGTATGCCAAACCTGAGGGGCTAATTATTGACAAATTGGTTCAAATGGGAAAGAAATCATTTTCAAATTCCACCTGGATGTTCAGTATATACTTAACCAGAAATTTCTTTCACCTAAGACATTTGGCAAATGAGTAGAAGTTTCAAATATCATTATAACCCATTTTGATGCATTACATCCTAGTCCTTTGGGGAAGACGGGCTGAGCATAATGGTTTTAATATGTTATAATTATCACATATCTATATCCATCCTATTGTCTACAGCCATACCACCTTGGTATCCAATGCTGTCTGATCTCAGAAGCTAAGCAGGTTTGGCCCTGGTTAGTCCTTGCCTTGGAGAACACCTGGTAATACTGAGTTCTGTAGGCTTGAGAGAAGGTCCTGGAAGCCCACTTCTGAAACAATCAGCTATTAAAAACCCTATGAATAGCAGAGAAGCACTGACAATAGTGCTGGGCATGACACAATGTCAGGTAGTGTTTTGCCTGTTGTACATTAGGTGGCTGAATTGGATCAGACTTGACAGCATTTAATGATGACAACATATCCATCTTAATTATTTTTCCAAGTGATTATTATAACTATTTAGGAAGTAGGGTTAATTTTTCATGATAAAAGTTATAGACGTTTTTAGGAAAATTGAATGATGATAAAAAAGAAAATAGAAAGAAGGAAACAAAATCACCCCTCAACCTATCACCAACAGACCACCATTTTTAACTTATCTTAAAATGTTACTGACACTTTGCTTTATGAATGCTTTTGTGACTTGCTTTTTAATAATGGTATAGTATGTCACTGGGTGGTTGTGTTACAATCTACTTAGTCCCCTGTCATGGGGGTTTAGATGGCTTAGAAACTTTGGTTTAAAGCTGTATGAATTTTTCCCATAAATTAAATCTCCAGGATGAGAAAAACTGAGTCACAAGGTATGAGTTGTTTTATGATTATTCCCAAAGAAAGAGGCTTCTCTGTGGAAGTGGCTGCTCCAAGGGGTGGGGTGTGGGTGGTGAGGTCCACTGACCTATAGTTTGCCTTCCAGTATTTCTGCCACCCTGTGCAAACATATGGCCTCCTCCCTCTGGCTCGTCTTCCCAAACTCTTGCACAAATACGTGTGCCAGAGGTGTGTCCATTCCTGATTCTTGCCTTTGGTATAGTGTCTGCTTTATAGAAGGCTGGGATTGGTTGTCTCCTCTTCGGAAGTTTCAACATAGGTAAATAACAGGCAGAGCTCACCTATTCTTTTTCTTCATAAGCCAAGAAAGATGACTTTGCACTTTGCTCTGTTTGCCAGGGAAAGCTTCAGAGTGCCCGCTATCTCTCTGGCCCTCCATCCCCCAGGTTCTCTCTCTCTACTTGAGGTTTGTTGACTTCCCTGGCCATAGCTGTCCGGATGTGTTCTCTGCAGCTCGAGCCCATCAATAATGATAGCATCCTATGTCCTTGGGGGTCATAGAGAAGAACCAGCAGGAAGAGAGCCCACATGGGATTACTTATCATTGTGTTTCCTATATTCAGAGGTTTTAATATTTTTGTGCTTGACGTAATATCAATGATTATGATCAAAGTTGACTTTTGAGGTGTTCTCACTATATCCCACAACGTGACTGTAAGCTTATTGTGCTGTGGAGGCTTGTGTACACAGAATATAACCTCTTCTCTCCACCTCCACTTGCCCCACCCACTGCAACCACCATCCCATTCTACCTAGATTTCAGCTATGACCTCCTGGCGGGTTTTGTGGGCCCATCATATCCTTAAATTTATTCTCAATATGAAAATCAGATTGATCATGTTAAGACTATGAGATCATATTATTTTTCTGCTCAAAACCTGTAAAGACCTCTAATTCTTTTTCTTTCTTTCTTTCTTTTTTTCTTCCTTTTTTTTTCAGTACTGGGAGTTGAACCCAGGGCCTCAAGCTTGCATGCTCTTCAAGTGCTGTACCACTGACCTGTACCCTTGGCCTATTTTTTTTACTTTTTGAGAAAGGGTCTCACTAAGTTACACGGACGGCCTCTGGTCTTGAACTTGTGATCCTCCCGCCTCCACCCCCCGAGCTGCTGGGATTACAGGCATGGGCCACTGCACCCGGTTTAAGACCTCTAATTCTTTCAGAACAAAAATCATGTCTTTACAATAACCTGTATAACTGGCCTCCACCCCTGTCATGATTCTGACTTCTACCACTTCCTCCTTAGTATCTTCTGCCCTGACCAACCTAGCCTCATGGCTATCCTTTCAAAAGGCTAGACACACTGCCACCATAAGGCCTTTGTGGCCATCAGCTCCTTTGTTGTTGTTGTTGTTGTCAGGTGCCATCGAGTCAGTGTCTGACTCATAGTGACCCTATGTACAACACACTATTGTTAATGCTTCTCTGCTATTCATAGGGTTTTTCAATGGCTGATTTTTTTTTTTCTGAGAGTGGGTTACTGGGTCCTTTTTCCAAGCCTATAGCACCTGGTGTTCCCAGGTGGTCTCCCATTCAAGTACTAACCAGATCTGATGGGATCGGATACCATAGGGGTATGGCTGTAGGCTCAGCTCCTTTAGGCCTGTGCATAAATCTTGTATTCTCAGTGAGGACTCATATGTCCACTCCATTAAATACTGCAACCTCCTCTTACCTGGAGGCTGTCCATCCCCTTCACCCTGCTCTGCCTTTTGTTTTTCCTTATCCTTTATCATTATAAAATAATATGTAAATTAGTTACCTCTGATACTTGTTGTTTATATCGCTTCCAATTAAATATAAATTTTGTAAAGCAAAGCATCTTAATCTGTTTTGTTCTCTGATTGTCCCCAAGCACCTAAAGTGTGTGTATTCATTGAGTAATTTAAATGAAAAGTGAATAAAGATATCAATAGTAATTATATAATTTTTGTTGAGCATTTACCATTGTCCATCAGTGTGTACATGTGTATCATCTTGTCCCTGCTCCAAAGGAATTTAAGCAGATATAATTAGAATTTTGACTTATAGATAAGGAAACTGAGGAAGTTCGAAACATGAAAATAAATAGTCTTAAGTCTGATAGCCAATATAATTTAGAACTCAGATGTAAAGCCAACTAACTCTGAGTCCTAGGGACCATTTTTAAGCAAAACAATGTTGCTTCTAGATTGTTTATTTATTCATATTCTATAGAATTTCATTTGGAACAGGGGGTTTTCCTTTGTAAATATTTTTGGTGATCACCATCCTAAATATCTGATCCAAACCACAATCTTACACTCACAGTTCCAGGCAGTTAACAGATTTCCATGTAATTAAATTCTGTGACATTTGAATTATTCCTCTCACCTCTTGCCTGTTGATAATTGGTTTTGCAGAAGAAGAAGTCAACAACTTTTGCAAATGTAAGTATATTCTTCTACTCTTCCCTTGAAGACACTCCTATTCCTCAACTGGACATTTTGTTGGATTGAGAGTTGTGTTTAGGTTTTGCATCTTTGGCCAGTATCAGTGCCAATGACTGTCCCCTCATGGCCCCAATTCTCTCTTCTAGGAGAATGATATCAACCTTACCCACATCGAATCTAGACCTTCTCTTTTAAATAAAGATGAGTATGAATTTTTCACCAATCTGGATAAACGTAGTGTGCCTGCCCTGGCCAACATCATCAAGATCCTGAGGCATGATATTGGGGCCACCGTCCATGAGCTTTCTCGAGATAAGAAGAAGGATACAGGTAAGAATCAGCAGAATCTTAGAACATGAGTGATTTTATACTGCCTCCATAAAATGGCACAAATAATAACTGTTAAGGGGATTAACTGAGAAGATATAGGTCAGGGATCCAGACAAAAGTCTGGCATATTACAGACACGTAGTAAATGAGTTATTTTTGCCCCTCCCTTAAGGTAGCTATTTCTTACATTAGTAGTTTTTATTCTGTTACTGCAATACTTATGTTTTTTCATACTTTCAATCTTCCATCTCTACAAGAGATGGGTAAGGTGTCCAGAGTGGTTCTACATAAAGAAAAATTCCAGACAAAGTGCCTAATATCTCCCTCCCAACCAGAGGGCTCTCCCAAGTCCTTCTCATAAAATTCCAGTCTGGAGCTAGGACCTCCTGGTTCCTTGATCCTAGTGTTTTCATTGTCATCCATCTCTTTATCTGTCTCTTCCACTAAATCATGAGTTCCTTGTGGGTGGGGAACTCTCTCACCAATGTTTATGTCCTCAGAGTTTAGCACAATGCTTGGTACATAGCAAATATTTGTGAGTGAGTGAATGACTAAATATAGGAGTTGCCCAGACTTGCTCTGTTCTATTCTCTACTTACTGAAATGCTACCTATTGTTGTCCCCTGGAGGGCAGAAGGACAGTAGAGTATAGGAATGATAAGTGTGGGATTGGAGTAAGATAGATATGGGTTCAATTCCTACATCCTCCATTTACTGACTTTGAGACCTCTCATAAGTCCCTTTACCTGCTCTGACTGCTATTTTTCATATACCTTTTGTGGGGATTCAATGAGATCCAACATAAATGGGGCTTAGAACAGTGCCTGGGCTGGGGTTTAGCTCAATTGGTAGGGTGCCATGCTGTGCTCTCTGAGGGGCCCTCAGTTTGATCCTCAGCACCACATAAAATGGGAGAAGGATGTGGCAATCCACTCTTGAAGTAATCCCAAAACAATCAGCCATTGAAAGCCCCATGAGGGTGGCTATGAGTTAGACCTGATTTGACAGCACCTAATAACAACAAGGGCTGGGATTTAGCTCAGTTGGTGGAGTGCTGCGCTGCAGTCTCTGAGGTCTCAGGTTCGATTCCTAGCACTGCAAAAATGGGAGAAGGACCTGGCAGTCCACTCCCAAGGCAGTCCCGATATAGTCGCCATTGGAAACCCTATGTGGGTCGCTATGAGTCAGATACCAACTCGACGGCACCTAACAACAACAACAATAACAACAAAGAACAGTGTCTAGCATATTATGTTGTTGTTATTGTTAGGTAACATGGAATCAGTGTCCCACTCATGGCGACCCTGCGTACAACAGGTGAAATAATTTATCAGAGCTTCTCTGCTATTCATAGGGTTTTCAATGGCAGATTGATTTTTGGGAGTGGCTTGCCGAGTCCTTCTCCCAAGCCTATAGCACCTGGTGTTCCCAGGCAGTCTCCCATCCAAGTACTAACCAGGCCCGACCCTGCTTAACTTTCAAGATCTGATGGGATTGGATGCCATAGTACTATGGCTGCAGGCAGCATATTATAGGGCTGGATAAACGATAGTATGTGCTGGGGTTTAGCTCAGTTGGTAAAGTGCTACTTTGTGCTCTCTGAGCCCCTGGTTTTGATCCCCAGCACCACAAAATGGAAGAAGGACCTGGAAACCCACTCCTGGAACAATCCCCAAACAATCAGCCATTGAAAACCCAATGTATAGCAGAGAAGCACTGACATAGTGCTGGCATGGCACAGTGTTGAAGAGTTTTTTGTTCTGTTGTACACAGGTTCTCTATGACTTGGGCCTGACTGAATGGCACCTAACAACAACAAATGATAGTATGGAGTTATTACAACTATGATTAGCCTAAAAAGAATTAGAGAATCAAGGTAATTGCTTTTTAGGATCCAAAGCATATTCAGATGAACTAGTTTTTAATAGGCTTTATTTAGAGCAGTATTAATTTTACAGAGAAATTATACAGAAAATACAGAGATTTCCTAGCTGTCTTTTTCTCTCCACTCCTAATTTTCCCTACTAACAACTTGCATTAGAGCAATACATTTTTAATAATTGGTGAGCCAGTACTGATACATTATTAAGAACTGACCTCCGGTTTACATTTGGAAGCATGCTCTATGTTGTACAGTTCTGCTGGTTTTAACAAATGCACAATGTCATGTAACTGCCATTTCAGTGTCATATAAAATAGTTTCTTGGTCCTAAAACTGCCTTGTGTGCCACCTGGTCATCCTTCCTTTTGACATCCCTTGATCTTTTTACCACCTATATAATTTTGCCTTTTCCAGAATATTACGCAGTAGAAGTCTGATAGTATGCAGCCTTTTAGACCGGCTTCTTTTACTTGGCAATATGTACTTAAGGTTCCTCCATGCCTGATTTTGCCTTGATAACTCATTTCCTTTTATTGTTGAATAATATTCCATTATATGTATGACCTTTACTGCACTATGTTTATCTATTCACCTAATTTAAAGATTTACTGTTTACCTCTAACTTTTGGTGATAATGGAAAAAGCTATTATAAACGTCTATGTGCAGAATCTGGTGTGGACATGAATTTCAAACATATCTGGGTACATACGTAAGAATGTAATGCTGAGATGAACTTTTTAAATCAATTGTTTTCTATTGTAAAATCAAAAGTTTGTTTCCAAAACACTGAAAACTTTAGGTCAATAGGAGTTCAGGCACTATAGTTGAATTGGTGAATACACACTAAGTTATAGTTAGATAAGAGAAGGAAGTCCTGGTGTTCTATTATATGGTAGGGTCTAGATAATGATTAATGTACTGTATTTTTCAAAATAATTCAAAAGAAATTTTTGATAGTTTCACCACAAAAAAGATGGTCAATGTTTGAGGAGATAGATATGCTTATCCTAATTCAAATATTACATAATTTATATATGTCCAAAAACATCACATGGTTTCCTATAAATATGTATAGTTCTTTGTTTCTTCGTTTCTTTCTTCTCTTCCTCTCTCTCTCCCTCCCTCTCTCTCTCTCTCTCTCTCCCCCTCTCTCCCTCAGCCCCCTCTCTTTCTTTCTTCTCTCTTTTCTTTCTCTCCCTTCCTCTTTCTTTCTCTCTTTCTTTCATTTTTTCCTTCTTTCCTTATTTTTTCATGCTAGGGACTGAACTCAGTGCCTAGAGCATGGTAAAAATAGGTATGGTTCTTAAGTGTCAATTAAAATATAATTTATAAAGTAGCATTTTCACAGGCAGAGATGCTTTAAAATGAGATAAGATCCATTTTGTAAAATAGATCACTGAAGTATGTTCTGAAGGACAGCTCCCTGGCCCTCCTCAGAGGTGTCTTCTGGCTTTGTCCACCTGTACATATATCTCACCCCGTGTCTGCCTTTGCTGAAGGTGGACAGCTATGCAGATGGGCTCAGTCTCTGGGGGAAGGCACTTGGAATTTCTCCTCATTCAGCCCTGTCTGCCTTCTTTCCCCTTCAGTCTCCCAGACTGCTTCCCTGATGACTGTCCTCTCCGCTTTTCCGGCCACCTGCTCCCAACAGGAGCTGCAGGCCCTCAGGACAAAGGGCCTGCCGGATCCTGGGGAAAGCTCTGTCTCTGGTTGGAGCAGGTGGAGGCCAGGCCAGCTGGACCCAGGGGTCGGAGATCAAAGCAATTGACAAGCAGGCATGCACCGCTTGGGGAGCCAGTGACATGTATGTAGACCTGCTATAGAGCTCAGAAAGGAGGTTCTTAGTGGGGATTTAGAGGGGTAGTTAGGAGCCCAGGTTCTGCAACCAGCAAGTACCACCTTTGGTGTAACTCTCGGCAAGTTACTGACACTCGCAGCCTACCACCATATCCAAGGGGGGAATGAGAGTCTCTGCCTTACCTGATTAATAAAATCACATCTGCAAAAGCACTGGGAACAGAGCATAGCACGTTTAAGGGCTTAATGGCTATTCTCTATTCTTACCATTATTGTCATTGTTATCATCAATAATGACATGAGTGCAGGAGCCGCCAAAAGGTAGCCTGTACACGACCGCTTTTCCAAAGATCCCAAGAATTGGAACATGACCACAGAAGTCGCGCAGCCCTACAGACCTCTTAATCTTTCACTGGAAAAATGGAGGCTATACCTTGCCTTGAGGCTCTGGGCGAATTTTGTGTGGTCATGGGCAGAGTGTATTGATCACCCTTCTGTGTTGGGCACCATGCTAGTAGCTAAGGAAAGAGCCGGTAACACCGCCAATTCCTAAGGAGGTGAAGGGAACTGGACAGCCAAGTAAAAAGAGAAGAGGGATGGAGGAAAGGAGACAGAATTGGCCTCTCCCACACTGTGTAACTGAGGACTCAGTGGTGAGAAAGTAAAAAAGCTGATGTGTGCATGCAGAAGTATCATATCAGTGCAACTGAGCTTATCAGAGGCCGAGTGGAGCACAAGTTTAATCCCCTAGTGAGCTGCTCACCTCATGGCTCAAAATGTCAAGGTGCTGCTGTTTGAAGTTGAAAGGACATGTGACTTAGTAAAGAAGAAACAGCAAAGACTGACTCTTTCAAACCACGTGTGGTTCATGACCCTTACTTCTTAGACTGGTTGGTCACCTACCTGGTAATGGCTGTCCTGCCTGCCTTCAACTTCCTTGGACCCACACACCTGCTAGGGTGCAAAGGATGCCAAAGTAGGAGAAACGAAGCCCTCTGTGTTTCAGGGGTGGTTTTTGTGAAGTGGGGTCTGGGCCCAGAAGCAGAGATTTTGAGGGGAAACACATGTCCTCTGCAGAACGGCTCTTGCTGTAGGACACAGGGGGAGAATCATCCTAGGAGGAAAAGCACTGATGTAGATCGGACTCTTTGATTCTTTCTCTGGACAAAGTAGTCTTTTTTAATGAGGGACTCAGATCTCAGGGGCGAGTCTGACAGCAGGTTCAAGTGGGAGCTCTGAACCCTCAAATCAATTAAGTGAAACCCCTTTCCACTCTAGGTTTTAAACCATTCAAAAAGCCATGTGGGTGATAGAAAATGAAGGTTTTTCAGATTCTTAATTGCTAAAGTTCCCCACCCAAAACAGCTTAAGGGAAGGTTAATTATGGTGACATGTTAAAGAAACCCCAAACTTCTCAAATGCCTCCTGGAGAAGCTGATGGGAGTTTAATAGGATTTTAATCCAGAGTCTTTTGAATACTTGAGTCTATTCTCCTGCTACCCTCTCTCCTGATGACCTCAAATCCTTCTTCAACCCAACATGAAAGAGCATTAATATCGGCCATCGATCAATCTACTAATCCGTTTACCTTTCCCTTTGAGTCTTCTGCGTGACATTGCATTTAGTGGGGGCGTCGGGGGTAGAAAATGCCTGCGTGGAGACAGATTGCAGCCAGGGGAAGCAGGCAGGCAAAGTGGGTAGACAGTGGTCTAGGGGTATCACTTTTTGAGAAATCTAACTCTTTGGAGATATTTTCAAGAGGAAATGGATATATACTAGATTTTGTTCAAGTTGAGTTGATTATAAGGGGCCTTGTATGGAAACCAAGTGAGTCTAGATTTCCAGTATGACTGGATATTCTATGTGGAACAGAGAGACTGGCTAGTGATCTTTCTCTTTTTCTTTTCTCTTCTCTTCTCTTTTCTTTTCCTTTTCTTTCTCTTTCTTTCTTTCTTTCTTTCTTTCTTTCTTTCTTTCTTTCTTTCTTTCTCCTTCCTTCCTTCCTTCCTTCTTGTGTACATCTGTCATCTATTATCTATCTAATTTAACATGGAAGCATTTAAGGTTATTGTGAGAAGACAAAGATAACATCATTGTACTTATTTCTCTTATTGATGCTTCCCCAATCCTTGTGAGTTTTCTTTATTTCTGCTTCAATATTGCTCCCCTAAGAGCTGTGATGATTGAAGCAAATGTTTCATACCAATTTGGGTTTAGGGGTGAGGAAGGATAGGATTCTTTAAAGGACTCTGAGACCCCTCTGGGCTTGTGGACAAAATGGCACACATGTATGTGTGCATATTTTTTCAGAGAGAGGATTTTTCGAAGGAGTCACAGTTCCTGAAGAATTGAGACTCTTCAGAGAGAAGTGGCTTAGGGTTGAGGAGCATTCCAGGTGGTTGGGGATTTTCCCTAATCCCACCACCTGTGCCTTTCTTTCTTTTCTCCTTACCTCTGCCTGTCTATTCAGTTTCCACCTGCCCATTGGCTTCTTCTCAGTTCTAGACTTTCTCCCATGGCTTTATTTTGCTGAGCCCTGGCTATGGATGGTTGTGGCCCTAGGTCTGAAGGAGACCAGGTATCTTCAGGCTTGTAAAAGCACATAGGATGGGTCACTATGTTCAGGCTCTACCTGGTTTCTCTCTGGGTGTGTTGATGTAGCCCTGCCTAACTGAGGGAGGCTGGGGAGGTTATTCTATTCCAGCAGGCTACCCATGTTGAAACATGCACACCCCAGCTGGGAGAATGAGCCCATTCAGGGGAAGGAGACACCAATTCAGGGACTGGAAGCAGAACCTCTCCATGCTGTTGACATCTGCTTGTTCCCTGCTGCCTGTCATGGGCAACTCTGTTCACTGGCAAGGGACATTCTAACCAAACACTATTCCTGAAGCTCTTCCCTGTGGCCAGGTCACAGGGCTTCAACCTAAAGATCATAAAATTATAAAAAGGCTCTGGAAAGAATTCCTCATGTGTATGCCAAATCCAGTTTTAAAAATGTTTCCCCATTGTCTCATCCAAGCTTTATAATGACCAACTCAGCTAAATAAAGCAGTTGTTGGTATTCTATTTTTTTCATATCAGGTAACAAGACAGGCAAAGTAGAAAGGCAGCATGGATTTGCTAGTTTCCATTGTTCCAGTTGGATCTATGGGCTGTAGCTGTTTGGCCAAGTTGCTTGTCTTCTTTAAGCCTCTCTTTTCATTTGAAAATGAAAGCATCTGGGTACCAGTGTGATTGTATGGATTGTTGCTGTTGTTGTTAGGTGCCATTGAGTTTTCAATAGCTGATTGTTTCGGGATTGCCTCTGGAGTGGATTGCCACGTCCTTCTCCCATTGTTGCAGTGCTGGGAATTGAATCTGGGACCTCAGAGACTGCAGGGCAGCACTCCACCAGCTGAGCTAAACCCCAGCCCAACTGTATGGATAATAGGATAGAATTTGCATAAAGTGCCTGTCATGTAGGCTCCCTGTCAGCAAACTTAGCCTTGTGTCTTTCATCAGGATATACACTAAATCATATGGTTTTACAGGTCAAGAACCCCCCACTTCCTGATCTCTGATAAAGAAAGGCCACCACTATATGCTGTTTAAGTCAACCTAAATGATTGTGCAAGTTAAAAGGAATGAGGCTGAGAATACCTTTTCTCAGTGTGACAGGTGAATTTCCTCAAAAGGAAGTTAATAAGAGGATATGAAATGATTGTGATTGTCACCCATGCCAGATCCCAGTGACTTAGAAAGAGCAATACATTTAGTCAAGAGCCAGGATTTGGATCTCCTCTTTTACACTGCTGGCTGGGATTTGGGGAAGTTAGTTCCAGTTTAGGTGGGTGATTGGAATAAACTACCCTACAGGTCATTATTTTATCTATTCATAATTTCACTCACTCCATCGATTCATTCAACACAGGCCCTGGTTCTGAGATGCTTATTTTAATGTGCAGACACAGAGAAGAGATGCTTTGTCTTGAACCCATTCTTTCTGGCCACTGCTCTATCCAGAAGGTGGAAGTTAATGGCTTGTACTATCAGCTAGGCTTTTTGGCTCATTCATTCTAACAAAGATCATCCTATTTCTTCTCTGGACAGAACGCAGAAAGTCCTTAAGAGAGACAAATAAAACCCTCCAACGTCTTCATCTGCAAGATGCTGCCAGCCTTGACCCCTTCCTTTGCAGGGGGCTTCTGGGATCCACACAGTGCTGCTTCTTTGTGTACTAGGGGGCCAAGGCCTCAGAGGAGACATCCAGGAGCCTGGGAGGTGGGGTGGAAACACCCATCTATTTTGGGCCTAAGAAATGGAGGATTTATTGCCCTCCCTGAGACAGGCTGGAGGCAAGCCTGGGTGCCTTGTTGGCTAAACCCTAAGGCTGGCAAACGGCTGGTGGAGGGAGGGGGCTGGATTGGGCTCAGCCTGTGCATTGAACTGCTGTAAATTTAATGGACCTTCCCTGACCCAGTGGCCAGGAAGCAGGCTCCAGCCAAGCCTGTGGGGCCTTTTGCTCAGGAGCACTCCTGAGCCAGCTGCCCCTTGGCATCCTGGCTGAGCAGTTGACCCTGACTTAATGGGACCACTACGTGGGTGTCCAGGGCCAGCTCTCCAGAGGGCTGCTTCCTTTGGAGCCAAATCAATATTTATTAATGATCTGCCCCCCACCCCGTGCCTCTGGCTTCACAGAGGGCCTCTGTTGCACCAGCCGGCCCAGTCATTCATTAACCCCAGCCCAGCAGCCTGTGGAGGGGCGCATAGAGGCCGGCCCACCTCCGAGGTATTTGGCAAGGTCATTAATGAGCTAATCTGATTTAACTTTTCAAAATGAAGGCCCGGGTCACTGGGGTCAGTCTCTATTCCCAGCATTGTGAGTGAGCAGTGTATCCTGGGCTGGGGGGAGGGACCTGCAACCTTCACTGAAGGAGAGAAAAGATATATGGAGGAGAATCTGGGGCTAAGAAGTGGCTGCCTCTATCCAGGGAGGCTTGGGATGGAAGGTGGGGAGGGCAAGGCCTGTCCTAGGAAGGCTCTTCAGGCCCTTTGCAGGTCCTTCTTCAGCCTGCTGCCTCCTTTCTCTCCCCAAGTGAAAGACCAGGAGCCAGCATAGCCTGGGGGGACCTGCACAGGTGCAGAATTCTCTTTCTCTCCTTCTTTCTTTTGCATGCTAGCATGGGAGCTGAGTGCTCTCCCACTGAGTTGTACCCTTAACCCCCTTTATATATTTTTTTTCTTTTGAGACAGGGTCTCACTAAGTTACACAGGCTGCCTCTGGCTTCGAACTTATAATCCTCCTGCCCCAGCCTCCTGAGTAGCTGGGGTTATAGGCGTGTGCACTGGTGTGTGACCCAGGGGCAGAATTCTGATTTTAACTCAGCTAGCTCCATGATCTTGGGCAAGTCACTTCGTCTCTTTCTGACTCAGTTTGCCTATTAGTAAACAGAAATAAGAATGCCCGCTCCTAAGACTGATTTGAGGATTAAAAGAGACAATAGAAGGAAAACACTTAGCACTCTGGCATATAGTAAACTGTCCAAAAGCAAATATAACTTTAGAAGAAAACCAGGTAACTCTAACTTTTTGACACTGAAAAATTGGAAGAGCCCATGTATGGTGGGTGGGGACACAAGGATAGGCTCTGGCTCTGCCACCAGTGGCCTGACAAGCACCTCTGGGCTTTGCTGTGATTTTCTAACACAATGACTGACAGCACAGACGGCTTGCTGCAGGTCTGCTGCTTCCCATGATAAACAAGGAGGCAGGCAAGAGTTTGGCTGTCTTGCCTGTTTCACAGGTGGAAAGCCAGATTCTCAGGAAGCAAGCACTCTGCAGAGAGTCACCAGCGTGTAGGCAGGAGGATGAAAGGAGAGCTCAGACCTGCTGGCCTCGGCTCCAGGATACACAAGCTCTTTGCACAGTAGAAAGTGGCAGTACAGTGAAATTGATACTGAGCTTGTCTGGGGGTCCTCTGGGGGGCCCTGCCATCAGCTCCTGCTGTCCTCAGACTGGTTGTCCTTCCTACTCTGTGCAGCACAGTGAACTCCCTCAGGACCTTAACTCCCCAAGCCTGAACATGGGAACCTGCCGCTTCTGTTCTCTTTCCTGAAGCCTTGTCTCTGTTCTCCAAAGTAGCAGCTGGTCAACTCCTCGTAATTGGCCTGAGTCCTCCCTCTATCCCAAATGATACAAATGGCTGTACCTAAGGGCCTTAAAAGTGATCCCTGAGAAGAGGCAGGGGATTGATTAAAGGTAGGGTTGGACTGCTACCTGGAGGAGTGAGCTCAGACCTGTCACCCCTCCCTGCTTGGCCTTCCATAATGATAATAAAGATCGCACCTCAACATCAAGAAAACAAAAGGCCTTGCAGTTGGGTCAGTAACCCTCTTCATGATGCATGGAGAAAAGATTGAGGTTGTCCAAGATTTTGCTTTACTTGGTTCTACAATCAATACCCACAGAAGCAGAAGAAATCAAGAAATCAAAAGACACATTGCATTGGGAGAAGCTGTTGAAAAAGACTTGTATAAAGTGTTGAAAAGTAAAGATGTCACATTGAAGACCAAGGTGCACCTGACTCACATCATAGTGTTTTCAGTTGTATCATATGTTGTGAAAGCTAGAGGTTGAATAAGGGAAACAGGAGAAGAATTGATGCTTTTGAATTATAGTGCTGCAGACAAATATTGAATATACCATGGACTGCCAAAAGAACCAACAGATCTGTCCTAGAAGAAGTGTCACCAGAGTGCTCCTTGGAAGCAAGGGTGGCTAGATTGTGTCTTACATATTTTGGGACATGTAGTCAGGAGGGCCCAATCCCTAGAGAAGGACATCATGTTGGGGAGAGTTTTGGGTCAGCACCACAAAGGAAGATTCTCTACTAGATGGATCGATACAGTGGCTGCAAGAATGGGATCAAGCATAAAAAAAGATCGTGTGCACGGCATGGCATTTCATTCTGTTGTACATAGGATCACTGAGCCGAACCTGACTCGATGGTACTTAACAACTTAACAATAATGATAATAATGGCAATCAGAATAATGATACTACCAAATACTTAGCACTTGCTGTGTGCTAAACCCTATTCTAAGCACTATTCATCTATTTATGCATAGCTCATTTTAATCCTCACCAACCCTACGAAAGATGTTCAGTTATAGCCATTTTGTACACAGAAAACAAGGGAGCACAGAGATTAAGTAATTTGTACAAAGTCCCAAAGTTATGAACTAGCAGAGTACATTTGGCACCAAAATCTATGTCATTAGCCCCCCCCCCCAGTGTTGTCATTTCTCCAACCTTGCTGTGTTTTGCTGTGTTTTGCTATGTTTCTGGGTGATGATGGTGTCCAGAAGCCACCAGAAGCTCCTGGACTCAGGTGGACACCTCATGACTTTACAGTACTGTCTTGGGGCATCACACAGCCTGTGACAAGGTCCTGAGCTTAAAGGCTTGGGGTTTGGTCAACTCTGTTGATCTTCGTCTTTTTAAGACTTTGCAACTTTCTCAAGTTCAACCAGTGATTCTTTTGTTTTTGTCTTTTTTCCTCCAAGAGGTCTTCACTAAGCCATGTTGCCTGACTAGCGTTTTCCATTTGCAGAAGGAAAAGCAGATCCCCAAAGCTGGCAACATGTTGGCTCTGCTGCCCTCTGGTGTTCATTTGTCAGATGACCAGCGTACACAGCTCAGAGCCAAGCAGGGCAGATGGGCTGTTGTCCCTGAGTCAGCACATTGTTTCTTTGGTGAAAAGAGAATGGGTAGTGGTAGGGGTGATGCATTTGGGGGCTGAATAAAAGTAGTGACTGCATTAATGTAAAAACGACAAGAGACAACCAATGTTGGTGGGGGTGTGGAGGAAAGGAACCCTTGGATACTTGGTGGGCATGCAAATTAGTACAGCCATTACGGAAACAGTACAGAGCTGCTCAAAAAGTGAAAAATAAAACTACGATATGCTCTATGATCTCACTTCTGGGAATATATACAAGGAATAGGAAATCAGGACCTTGAAGAGATTTCTGTATTTCCTTGTTCATTGCAGCACTACTAACCCTAGCTAGGATATGAAAACAACCTAAGTACCCATCAAGGGATAAATGGATAAAGACAGTGTAGTATTCACAGGGGATGTGTTGAAAACAGTGCCTGGCACATAGCAGCTGGTATAGATGCATTAGCTGGAATCATCACCTCTGCTTCTGCTATTACCACCTATAGAAAGCCAACCCTAAGAAGTAGGCTGGGCTTTGGGGCCAAAGAGTCCTCCAGGTTAAGAAACTGCAAGGAGCCATTGAGGCAGTCAGGCTCCAGAGCCAGCCCTCCTAACCAGCTGGCTTTGTCACCTCCCCAAAGCAGCAGGATGGATGAATGCTTCAGACCAGGGACCTCGGAGGATTTGAATCCCGACTCCACTGTTTACTAGCAGCGTGTGCCTCTGAATTGGCCATGTTAAACTGAAACTCTTGAAGCCCAGAGACCTCTGAAATAAAAAAAACTCTTTAGGTCAGTACAGGTGCTGGTCATTATGGAGGGGCTGGTCCTGGAATAAGTTCCTGAGCCACCAGCACTAAGGCTGGGCTCCAGTTGATAAAAGTCCACCAGGTCTAAAAAGCCAGAGTGCTTTATAATGAAAATCAGGGGAAAGGAGCATAAACTGTTACACTGAACAACACTGGCTATGAGTAAACAGGGTGGGATTTCAGGAACTGCAGAAGGCTTTGGGATAGGAGGACAGTCAGCCTGGAGAAGTGACTCTAGCCTCTGGAATGGTTGGAGCTGCCAGCAGGATGCACTGGGATCTAGAGCTTCAGGAAAGATTTGAGTTAAGGTTTTAATGTTATGTTCAAGAATGTCAAAGGTCTTTTGTTCCTTTGGCCTGCAGCTTGTTACTGACTAATCTCCTCCCATCTCTCTTCCTTTCCCTTCACCCACTGGTAATGAAACTTAGGACATCTGAGAATTTTTTCCTTATCAGCCATTTAACTTCTCTGTTACTTCAGTTTCATTCTCTGTAACACAGGGATACCAGGAGTACCTATCACATAGACCAACACTCAATGTTAGTTTGTATCACTGATCTGGACAGAAGAGAGCTTAAGTCCCTCAAATCTACAGATGAGGCTCTGAGTTGACTTTATAACAAAGTTGAGATAAGCTCTCCTTGTTTCCTTTTGGGGGAAAGGAACTGATTCTTTGTATTGGGAAAAGTTGTGGCCAAAGATCTCTTCAAAGTATTAAAAAGGAAAGATGTCACAGTGAAGATGAAGATGTACCTGACTCATGCCATGGTATTTTCATTCGCATCTTGTGGTTGTTAAAGCTGGGCATTGAGCAAGGGAGACAGGAAAAGAATTGATGCTTTTGAATTATGGTGCTGAAGATGAATATTGAGTATGCTATGGACTACAAATGAACAAACAGACCTGTCCTAGAAGAAGTACAACCAGAGTACTCCTTGGCAGCAAGGATGGTTGGCTACATCTGACATATTTTGGACGTGTGGTCAGGAGGGACTAATCCCTGGAGAAGTACATCATATTTGGGAGAGTGGTGGGTCAACGAAAAAAAGGAAAATCCTCACCTAGATGGATTGAGACAGTGCCGGAAACAATGGACTTAAACATAAATAAGATCGTGTGCCTGGCACAGAATCAGGGAGTGTTTTGTTCTGCTGTACATAGAGTTGCTATGAATCAACAATTGATTCTTGTCCTGAGAATCCTTAGATCCGATGTCATTTCCTCAGATTTACCACTAGATGGCATTCATGCTCTTTCCTGTCTGACCTGAGCAGGTCATGGTGATTGTTAGGACCAGGGCAAGTGGGAATCAGAAAACCCTTTATGTGCCACACACTAGGCTGTACCTATTGCCTACTGCCTCATTTACTACTCACAACATCCTCAGATTAAAGGAAATACTCCACCAAAAATGCTAAACCCAGTGTCTTGTGCATGGTAAGGCTTCTAGAAAACATTTGCTAAGCACTCAGGGAGGCTGAGGCAGGAGGATTGTAATTTCAGTGCTAGCCTGGGCTCCATAGTGAGAGCCTGTCTCAAAGTAAACAAACAATGCTACTTTTATATAATTATTATCCCCATTTTACAGAGAAGGGACGGAGGCACAGAGAGGATAATAGGTAGGTGAAAGCTGGATTCTAAACCAGACTGGGGCTGGTTGCAATTTCTGCATCTCTTCCCTAGCCTAAGGGCAGGAGAGGCACTGGCTGCTTTGGGTCATCACAAGGTTCCCACCACATCTACTCTTGGTCTCTGTGTTCTTTCTGGATCTGTCACTTTTTTTTTTACACTCTGTATGATCTTAAACCAGGTATTTACACTTTCAGAAACTCAGTCTCTCATCTGTACAACAGAGGTTATGTTGTTGTTGTTGTTGTTGTTGTTGTTGTTGTTGTAGGATCCAATTCATAGTGACCCTATGTACAACAGAACGAAACACTCCCTGACCCTATGCCAAGCATAATATCTTTTTTATGTTTAAGTCCATTGTTGCAGACACTGTGTCAATCCATCTAGTTGAAGGTCTTCCCTTTTTCTTTGTTGTTGCCCCACCACTCTTCCAAACATGATACTCTTCTCCAGGGATCAGTCACTCCTGACAACTTGTCTAAAATATACCACATGTAATCTGGATATCCTAGCTTCCAAGGAGCACTCTGGTAGCACTTCTTGAAGGAATGATCTGTTGGTTCTTTTGGTAGTCCATGATATATTCAATATTCATCTCAGAGATTATAATACTTTTCTTATTTTGGAGAAATTTCAGAAAGACCAATTAGAACAGAGTAGACACTGCAGATGGTAAATACTGGTGTTAAAGACTTACATATTCACATAACCTGAGTCCCACCCTTCCTTCCCTCCTTCTTTCTTTCCTTATGTCTGTCCGTCTGTCCTTCCTTCCTTCCTTCCTTCCTTCCTTCCTTCCTTCCTTCCTTCCTTCCTGTCTTCTTTCCTTCCTTCTGGAACGCCATAGCCCTCATGGTTGCTGCCCTCAGAGAACTTAAAGTCCAAATCTCCCTAGTCTCTGTTCATCCCTGGGACATTTGCACCTTGGTGTGTCTTCTTTCCTGTAAGCCATGAGGATTTGGGTGGTATCACCCACTCTCTTCCCAGATCTCTCTCTCTGCAGGACCCAGTCATTGCAGACCACACCACTCAAGAATATCTCCTCTCCTACTATGCTGCTTCAAAAAAAACCAAGACCACACATATTGTAGGTACTGTTGTTGTTGTTAGGTATCCTTGAGTCGGTATCCAACTCATAGCAACCCTGTGTACAACAGGGGAAATGCTATTGTCAGTGCTTCTCTGCTGTTCATAGGGTTTTCAATGGTAGATTGATATTTTTTGGGAGTGGGTTGCTGGGTTCATCTCCCAAGCCTACAGTAGCTGGTGTTCCCAGGCGGTCTCCCATCCAAGTACTAACCAGGCCCAACCCTGCTTAGCTTCTGAGATCTGATGGGATCTGATGCCACAGGGCCATGACTGCAAGCAGTTAGGTACTGTAGGCATCTTCAGATCCCAGACTGCCTGAGTCTACTCACTCTGCTTGGGATCAGATTTTTGCTAAGGTGTCTGGATCCTTCAGGAGAGAGACACATGGTGGGAAGGTACGGTGTCAGGGTTTCATCTTCCTCAGAACAGCTTTGATGGTATCTTATTTATCTCTTGGGTCTACATGTAACATTTTGCTGCTAAAGAAAACCATCAAAGAGAACTATTACCAGGCAGGGGAATGAGTTTGAGACAACTCAAGAAAATCTCTAGGAAAGAAAATATATTTGGAATATATCTTAAAATGAGTTTCCAAGGAAAATGGAACCTAGCTTTTAAATTGTAGCACTTTGAGGGTTACGTGGGGCCCACTTGCTGTCACCACCAGCTTGCCTTTGCTTTAAACTTTGGCCATCAAGGCCTTTGGCCATGATCTACAATCTGCACTTGGGCCTCTGCCTTTTCTGTGTTCCAGTACCCTGGTTCCCGAGGACCATTCAAGAGCTCGACAGGTTTGCCAATCAGATTCTTAGCTATGGAGCCGAACTGGATGCAGACCACCCGGTGAGTCCATGGCCCTTAAGATGACATTCTTTCATCTCCTTCCCTCCCTTCCTCTCCCTTCTCCTCCTCCCACAACCTAAGCTTAGAGCAATGTGTTTATTTGTTCACAAACATTTACTGAGCTCCTACTTACGCAGGACCTGGGAAAGCAAAGATTAACAGGACGTTACTGTCGTCATCGTTAATCATGATCATTATTATTGTTGGAGCAAATACAAATCACTGTTCAGAAACTGTTGTGTTTGTATAATCATTGTATGTATACACAAACCACATGTAAACCACCTTTCTGCCTTTCTATGTTTGTTGTTGTTAGGTGCCATCAAGTTGCGTCTGACTCATAATGACCCAACGTACTACAGAATGAGACACTACCATACACCGTGCCATGCACTCGATCTTTTTATGTTTGAGCCCATTGTTGCAGCCACTGGGTTTCTTCTCATTTTGAGCCATGCCACATCAGCAACTGGAGGTCCCAGAGGCTTTACTTGATTCCCCTCATTAAGGTTGACTCTCCTTTGAGGAAGCAACTCTTCCTCAGTCATTTCTTGACTACCTTTCAGCCTCGGGTGCTCATTTTCTGGCACTATATTTGACAGTAGTCTCTGCTACTCACAGGGTTTTCAATGGCTAATGTTTCAAGGGGCTGGGATTTAGCTCAGTTGGTAGAGTGCTGCGCTGCAGTCTCTGAGGTCCCGAGTTCAATTCCCAGCACCACAAAAATGGGAGAAGGACCTGGCAATCCACTCCCAAGACAATCCTGAAATAGTCAGCCATTGAAAACCCTATGAGGGTCGCTATGAGTAGGATACTGACTCGACGGCACCTAGCAATGTTTCAAGAGTGAGCTGCCAGGTCCTTCTCTCTAGTCTGTCTTAGTCTGGAAGCTCAGCTGAAATCTGTCTACCATGGGTGGCCCTGCTGATAACTGAGATACCAGTAGCATAGCTTTTAGCAGCACAGTAACACATAAGCCCCCATTTGTTGTTGTTGTTGTTAGGTGCTGTTGAGTCCCATCCGACTCATAGTGACTCTCATAGGGTTTTCAATGGCTGATTGTTTCGGAATTGCCTCGGGAGTGGATTGCCACGCCTTGCTCCCATGTTTGTGGTGCTGGAAATCAAACCCAGGACCTCAGAGACTGCAGAGTGACATTCTACCAACTGACCTAAGTCAGATGGCTGCTACCAGCAACTGTACCAGCTGCAGGGGGCGGTACAAAGAGGTGGCATTGGATCAGGACCATAAAAACTGAGTGGTAGACATGAATCAGCTGAGGGAAGGGGAGGCATTCGGCTGAGAGGACAATCTGTGAAAAGACTCAGTGCCTCCCCACTGTCTGGACACTGTGGGACAGGCTGGGTGGGGCGTTAGGTGTAAGGGTGAGGGATGGAGCTGTGGCGTGGGTTGGAATCAGATTTTCAAAGGCCTGATATACCAGAGGGGGAACTTGGCTCTGCCCTGTGGACAGAGGACATGTCCTTTAACTTGGAGCATCTTCTCTTTTCCTCTTCCCTGGGCCAGATGGTTCTGGGGAGAAGCAGTGCAGGCTATGGCTTAGCGAGGGTCAGATGTCCACCTTCTTGGGTGAGAACGTCGCCCTCACGGCCTTGTGACCTCTCTTCTCTGCCAGGCAGCTGACTCCCTAATCTTTAATGATGTGGGCACTGTTTACATTCACAAAGGTTTAGTGTAGCTGGGGCTAGGGAGGGCTGCATTCCTTCAGGAGTCTGATTTCCCCTCATCCACGTGGCTCCTAACAACTGACAAGGAACTTCTTCCCAGAGGCACTTATCAGTAAGCAAGGAAGGGGGTCGGATCTCACAGGCGGGTGCCTAGCCCAGTGTGGGCAAACGCCTTCTCCATGCAACACAGCCCAGCCTTGGCTCCTGGGACTTTTAACCCAATGCTCAGGGTGCCTGAAGAAGTGGACCCAGCTGGTGGCAGACATGCGGACCCCTGCACAGAAACAAAGGGACAGCCCCTATGGAGCAGGCTTGTTGTTAGGTGCCCTCTAGTTGTGTACAACTCATAGTGACCCTCATATGGTTTTCAGTGGCTGACTGCTTCAGGATTGCCTTGGGAGTGGATTGGCAGGCCCTTCTCCCATTTTTGCGGTGCTGGGAATTGAACTCGGGACTTCAGAGACTGCAGCGCAGTGCTCTACCAACTGAGCCAAATCCCAGCCCCAAGAATATATATGGAGCAGGTTAGCCTATTAAAATACTAATTGGTGCTTGTTCTGATTCAAATATTAAACCCTTGATAGTGGAAATGAACATGCAGAAAAGCATGAGGGAGAGAATGCCCCCCCACACCATACATTCTGTTATTTCTGGGTTTTTTCTTCATTCTAATTTGTACTTTTGTAAATAATGAGAAAAGTTTTATTATCAGAAACAAGGTGAATTTCCTCCTGTCCCCTAGTCTTCAAACAGAAGAAAATCACATACTATCATGATTTTCTAAAGTAATATTTATATTGAAGTATGCTTCCTTCCTCTTTTCGTATATATAATATGTAAATGGATGTGTATATATGTAAATGTGTATATATGTATATATGAATGTATATATATGTATGTGCATCATACACACACATATATTTTCTTAATACAGTGCCATAACTTACTAAATAGCCCCAATGGCAAGTCTACAGGAGACTCCAGTCTTTACTATTACAAGAGCCCCAAAATGAAGGCTCTTGCCGTGCGTCTTCATGTCAACTTCCACTGGCTTCCCTGAATCTTAATTGGGAAGTTAGACTAAATTACCCTACACTAAGGAGAGAAAGGGCTGGGATTTAGCTCAGTTGGTAGGGCACCGCTCTGCAGTCTCTGAGGTCCTGAGTTTGATTCCCAGCACCGCAAAAATGGGAGAAGGACATGGCAACCCACTCCCAAGGCAATCCCGAAACAATCTCCCGTTGAAAACCCTATGAGGGTCACTATGAGTTGGACACAACTCGAGGGCACCTAACAGCAAGGAGAGAAATTGTATTTAAGGCTCCTGATACATATCACTTAAATACTCTGTCTCACTGGGTATGGTGGGATGTGACCGTCATCTCAGCACTCTGGAGGCTGAGGTAGGAAGATTGAGAATTTGAGGCCAGCCTGGGTTACATAGTGACACTCTGTCTCAAAAATCAGTCAATCAATCAATCAATCAGTCAGTCAGTCAGTCAGTCAGTCAAATAGTCTGTCTCTTCAAGAACCAAAGGCAACCCTGGAGGGTTTTGAGTTTTGATTCCCTGGCCCCATCTTCCTGTGTGTGACACACTCAACTCCCATGGAGCCTGGGGGTGGCAAAGGGCACTGTGGGGAAGTTCTCATGTCCCCAGTGTCCCAGGGTACTATACCTGGGGCTCTCAGATGTTGGCCCTATAAGCTAAGACTCTCCAGAGGTCACTTTTCTCTGGAAAGCTGTCTGTCTGACCTTGGACCTGGACCCAGGCTGTCCGGGGTGCTCATGAGGCCATGTCTTCCCTCACCAAGCCCCATCTTCCCGCCCTGACTCTCTGTTCCTCCCATCAGCCTCACACCCTCTCCTTTGGCAGAAGCCATCAGAGAGGGACATTTCCTTCTCCTTGTTCTCATATCCCCTCAGAGGTAGACGGGCTGGCCTCAAAACTCCCTGGAATTCATCCCTCTTTGCCAACACAGGCCACATCTTTGGCTTCCTGGCCTCTCCATGTCATGAATTTTATCATAAAAAGTACAAGTTATCAGGTACACAGTTCCCCACAGAGGAGACGCCAGGCTCTCTCTGTTCCTTGGGCTTCTTGTCAGATCCTGGGAATAGGGGCCAAGCACAGAGTAAACCCTCTGGGGTGCTTCTCCGCAGCCTCCAGGCCCCCAGGCCTGGCCTCACTGTGCGAACTTTGAGCTGACAGGAGCCCAGGAGTGCAGGGGCTGTTCTTCTGCAGAGGACCCTCTGTTCTGTTCTGTCTCCTTGCTGTCAGCCTGCTCCCTTCCTCCCTTGACCCCCTGCCCTTGGCAGGATGCGCTGATGTTCCACCAAGCATCTCAAAACAGCCACTTTGAGAAAGGAGGGAAAGGAAGAGTTGTTCCTGAGACAGGGGATAAAGGGCATCTACCTTTCCCCTCTAGCTAAATGGGAAAATGAAGCAGGCTGGGTGTCCCTTACGTGTCCCTCCTGCCTCCCTTCCTTTGTTGCCAGGTTTTCTCCTTGCCTTTTTCCTTTCTCTATTTTTTCCTCCGAAAGCATGTATTAAGCTAATGGTATTAATAGCTTTTTCAGCAGGGCTGTGTGCCAAGCACTAGGCTAACTGCTTGGCATGCATTTTTTAATTTAAATAGTAATCACCATGCTGGGAGAGTTATACTTTTCCTTTTTAGGTGAGAAATCTCAGACAGATGTGTGTATGTGAACTGTGTTCCAGGACAAGTAGAGGAAAAGGAGTTGGAATGGTAACGAGACCTGAGTCCTGCCTTCCATGAGCCTCTGGTCACAGAGCAGAGGGAGAAGGGGTGTCAACTTTTCTCAAAATGATGCCAGGGGAACCTAGGGTAGAAACTGTAAATTGGTGGGCAGAATCCAAGGGATTGAATTTGATTTCTGGTTCCAAAGCTGACCACATTGTGCCCTTGACCTGAGGTGCCCTTGCTTATCATCCTGCCCATTCTTGCCCGGCTGGCAGACCTCCTCTACTCATCTAAGCCCCAGGTCATATATCTTCCCTCCCTAAAGTCTCCCTCTTGTCTCTTCCCAGGCTTCAGCCTTTCAACACTGTTACCATAGGGAGAACTGTGTGCGTTTCCCAGTGATGGTAATTATCTCAACGTGTTTCATCCTTTGAGCACACAGCATCAGACCACAATGAATTTCACTTCCTCACGACTATAAGCTCATAGGAGGCACACAATGAACACACACAAGTGGAAGAGACTTATACATGTTTCCCAAACTGTTGCCTATGAATGTTCAAAAAAAGAGACCTTATATATTCTAGAGCCACATTTTAAACATATACAAGTCCCTTCATCTCATTAGAGGCTTTGTTAAGTTCAGCAAAAATGAAACACATTTAACCTCCTGTTCTCTCATCATTAACTTGCCCATAAGGGCCCCTTTTGCATGGAGTACTTAGCAACACTGTCTTGAATGGCAGTGTTCCATACAGTTCAGGTAATAATTAGTTAAATAATCATTCAAAAAAGTACATCCATAACACCAGGTTTAAGGAAACCATGTGCTATTTGTTCTAAGGTCACTGTGGACTGGAGGGGTTAGGGAGGCCTTCTAGAAAGAGGAGATCTGAGTTGAGCCCCTAGTAACCAGGGCAGGTTAACTGCTTGTCAAATAGCTCTCAAACCTTCAGAGCCTAAGTCAATAAAAATTTGCTAATGATGTGGCTCAGGAGGGGAACTATTCCGCATAGTCCTTCAAAGAGCAAGCTCTCATCTCCTCCTGGTTCTGCCCTCCCCCAGCTCCATAGAGCACCCCCTGCATTCAGCCAGCACCCGGGAGCAAGAGTGAGAAGAGCTCTAGAGAAGTTCCCGTGGGCCATGTTTAGACTACTGTCATCCCTCCACTCCTGTCCTATCAGGTAGAACCCAGTCACCTGGCCACTATGAGTTGCAAAAGAGCCTGGGGTAGTGCTGCAGCAATGCACTCTGAAGGAAGAGGGCAGGGCAGGTCCTGGGGAAAGCAGCATCGTCTGCCACCCAGACACTAACCCTGCCACTCCATTATACTCTCTCAAGCTGAGTTTTGATCTTTCACCAGCCAATCCCTCTAGAGCATGGCTATGTTTCCCAATACTTCTCTGCTTTCCACTTCCTTTGCCCCCATCCTTCTCCACCTGGAGTCCTGCTACAGTGTGTGCTAAGGACCAGCCAGCCAGTTAGTCATCAAAAACTTGTTGCACTCCAACCAGACTGCTCTATTAAGGCATCATTTTCAAACAGTTAAAAAACAGAGCTGTCATCCGGGCATGGTGGCTCACTCCTATAATCGCAGTGACTTAAGAGGCTGAGGCAGGAGGATTGTGAGTTTGAGGTCAGAGGCAGCCTATTTAATTTAGCGAGACCCTGTCTCAAGATAAAAAGTAAAAAAATGGGCTGGGGGGGTTGCAGCTCAGTGGTAGGGCACTTGCAAAGAATGCGCGAGCCCCTGGGTTCAACCCTCAAGTACCACAAAATAAGTAAACAAATAAATAAATAGCTGCCATGAAGGATTATAATGAACACCTGTCAAAAAACCATTTGAATTATTAGTGAGGCAACTGGCACCATGACAAAGATAATGCAAAAAAAGATACAAGAGATTGAAGTATATATAGTCATTGAAAAAGAGAATGCCAGAATAAGGTCACTAAGATGGATGCACAGTGTCCCATGACACAATGAAGCCATCATCATGACTGTGGTCCTTTCTACTAGACAGAGATCATTTGCAACTTGATCCGAACATAAATATTTTGGGACTTGTTAGTCTTCTAAAAGTCAGCACCTACTTTTGAAGAATCTTCATAAGGAGTAAATATGTTTCCCCAGAGCATACAGCAGGCTTGTAAGCCAGTGATCTAAGGTAACATTGTAAAGACACATAGTAGTTTTGTTTTATCTTTTAACCTAAGTTTGGCATGTTTCTTCTAAACAGTTCCTACTCTGGGGTATGCTGGGTTTGCTATGCACTGAACATCCAATGATAAGGAAGACAAACAGTTTCCTGTGTTTAGTCATTATTAACAAGTGTGATGATCATCTGAAAGAAGGAACACAATGGGTTGCCAAGGGACATTTTGTAGAGGGAAGCTAATGAACTTTGGGGATATCAAGGGGAGTCTCTAAAAGAGCAGCTTTACTCAAAATAGAAAGGAATGAGTATGAGTCTATCGATCAAAGAGGGTGGGTGAGAGGATCCCACCAGCCCAAAAGCACATACAAATTCCTTGATGTGGAAAAGATCATGGTGTGTTTAAAGAATTAAAATAAACCCAGTACAATAGGGAACACTATATGAAAACAGACTGGTTCAGCATTGAGTAGGAAACAAAAACAGCCTTGTGGACTATGCTGAGGAGTTTGCACTTTATTCTTAAAGTAAGGAGAAACCATTGGAAGTGTTTAAGGAGGAGAATGACCTGGCCAGATTTGCATTTTATTCATCTCCTTGGACTGAGATTGGGGAGCTACCAATAAAAGGTCACTCAGAGAGCAGATACATAATCCAGGCAGGAAATGATGGTGGCCCCTATGAGGGCATATGAGGGAGAATGAGGTAAGAAAGTCAGGTGGATGTGTGGAAGGTAGAAGGGGCAGAAGTTGATTACTGGATGTGAAGGAAGCAAGGAGGGAAGAAGTATGACAGTGGCCCCCAGCTTACTAGCTTGGCGTCCAAATACCCACATCTTTTCCAGAATAGGCTGCTTGCTCTTATCAGTGGTGAGCAGGACCAGCAACAGAGTGAGTCAGGGGAGGGACATGGTCAGTAGTCCTCTGGTCTATCAGTTTGCTCCTCTGGTCTATCAGTTTGCAGGGCTTCCCTGGCCAGTGTCTACAAGATGGGAATGGCAAGCACTTAATGAATGCCAGCTTGCACCTCTCATTTTCTGTACACCATCCTCCCTGCAGTTGGCAAGGGGCTTATGGAATGTAGGAAGCTTCATTTCTGGCCTAGATGAAATAGAAAAAGCAAGATAAGAATTCTGTAGGCGTTGTTTAAAAGACCCAAGGGTGGGTGGTGGGACTCAATGGCATATTCAAGAGTATATGCTTCTTATGCTTGGGCCAGACTCCTCAGAGTTTGCATTTCCCACCATTTTGCACAAATGCATCATTCTTTGAGTGCCTGCTATGTGCTCAGAATTTTCCCTGTTGCCCTTCTTACATTACCTAATTCAATCCACATGACCCTACAAAGTAGGTATGATTGTTGTTGTTGTTGTTGTTAGGTGCCGTTGAATCGGTATCTGACTCATAGCGACCCTCATAGGGTTTTCAATGGCTGACTGTTTCAGGATTGCCTTGGGAGTGGATTGCCAGATCCTTCTCCCATTTTTGCGGTGCTGGGAATTGAACTTGGGACCTCAGAGACTGCAGCACAGCGGTCTACCAACTGAGCTAAATCCCAGCCTGTAGGTATGATTAAGAGTCTCTTTTTCCTAATGAGGAAGCGAAGGCTCTGAGGGATAAATTGACCAACCTAAGGCCATGTTCCCAATGAATGAATGAGTTAGTGCCCCAGCCAGTCAATATGACTTTAAAGCCTGTGTTCTCCTTGCTAGCCTAAAGATGATATTGCTGAGGTTTGACCTCAGCTATAATATCAAGAAATGATGAACTAAATATCTCAGTCTAGTAGAATCCTCAGGAGCGTTTTGCATATAGTTATCCTCTCTACAGAATGGCCCCCACGAAAAATCATACTTCTCAACACTCCCAAATGATAAAACTTCTGAGATTAAGAAAAAGGATTCCATATGGACTTGAGTGATGTTATAATTTTGCATTTTACAGAATTCTCTATACTTTTCTCCTCTTCTTCCCCTCCCTTCCCATTTCTCCTCACCACTTTTCACTGACAATGTTTTCCTGTCAAAACATACTTGGTTACACGCAGTGCAACCAAAATTGCTGCTATTAGCTTAATTGAGACAGGGTGATTATAAATAAATTACATGCAGTGCTACCAAAATTGCTGCTATTAGTCTAAATTGAGACAGGGTGATCAGTCATCACCAACTGCAGTTTAATTCAGAGTGCATTTCATGTGGATGGCCATGGAGACCCTGTGGTCATCTGGCAACCTAAAAGATGCAAGTCAAAGTCCCTGACAGGCTGGGTTTCAAGACTGAAGATCTCTCTGGCTACTGGTAACTGGCCAAGATCCCTGCAATCTGATTGGTGGAGGTTCCTTGAAGGCTGATAATGACCTTCTTAGAAACCTAGAGCTAGGAAAAAACATAGAAGTCTCCATAATATGCTATACGTGTGAGTTCACATATCTCAATGGGCATATCTTCTATCACTTGCCAAAAATGATTTGAGTGGATTTTTAAAATTGTTTTCTTTTTTCCAAATTATAAAAGAAATCCACATTCACAGTAGAAAACTTCAAAAGTATAAGTAATGTAGAAGAATAAAAGTTAGTGTTCCTCATTTTCCCCACTACCTGCAGGTAATACTTATTAGAATTTGGTACATTTCTTTTATTATTTCATTTATATGTTGACCCTTTATATAGTTGGTGTCTACTAGAGATACCATTTTGCATTAAGTGTTTGTTTTACAAGATGGAAAAGCCTTAAGCCACCTAGACAAGGCACGTTGAAGAGAAACAATCAAGGCAAATGGGGATGAGAAGTGGTCATGGACATCCTGTTCACAAAGGCAGCATGACATGGAAATCTAATGACTAAAGAAATCTTCTCTTGTGTCCCTGGTTTCCATCTGCAGCTCTCAGATCCCAACTCTCAAACTGCCAGATCAGAAAACCTCAATGAAGGTGCTGGTTTTGCAGTTAAGGACCCCATGGGCTTCACTACCCACATTTCTAGATCAAAATACAGACAGACATTCTCCACAGTGCTTTATAGGTGCAAAAGTCTCCATATTATACCTGGGGCTGAGAAAGCCATTTAGTACTGACTGTGAAGACTGGCAGGTAAGAACAAAAAATATTAAATTTATATTTTTAAGTCCTAAGTAAGAAAGTGTGGATAAATAAATGTTCTTTAATTTGTTCAGGAGACAAGTTCCTGAAAAGACATCGTAGTGCTGCTTGGAAATCAAATCATCATGCCTAGTTTTCTTACTACGTCATCCCAAACCCTCTTATCCTCAGCGTAAGTGAGCCCAGTGGTAGTTCCCAGTTCTCCAGTTCCTAGGGCTGTGAGTGGTTGTACACACCTGTGATCCTAGCACTCAGGAGGCTGAGGCAGAAGGATGGAGAGTTCTGGGCCAGCCTGGGCTACAGAGCAAGAGCCTGTCTCAAAAAAAAAAAAGAAAGAAAAGAAAAGAAAAAGAAAAAGAAAGAAAAATAGAAGCACTCCTTAAATACTGTCCTCTTTGATGCAAGCCTTAGTTTTCAATTCATTAATGCCATGGTTCCGAAGACTGGTGGAGCAGAGAATTGGAAGCTGAAATGGTGGATAGAAGGGCTTGTTGGAAATGCTTAGAGGGAACAAAACAGAGTTCTATAGTGATGGATCAGTGTCTTGTCTTAACAAATTCAAATTACTCTCAACTGTTTTTGGGAAATGAACCTTTTCATCCATTGGGATCACTTTGGTCTCAGGATGTGCCCCACCCCAGCCCAAACACTCATGACACACTTGGCCATTTTTCACTTGAAAATGTGCTGCTTGGAATCATTGGGAAAGGGCTGCTTGCCAGTCCGAGGAGAAACTATTGTCATCCTTCTTCTGTCCTGAGATGGACTTTTCAGTTGGTTGAGCTCCTGCCAGGTTGTAAAGGTTGACAGTTACTGAAGTGTAATAAAAAGAGCGCAGAACTGGGTGATCCAAATCCTGGCCTCTCCACTTCCCTGAGTCACTGTTTATTCTGGAAAGAAGGGGGCAGTCATATTGGTCTACCTGACATGTTTGTTTGAGAGTTATAAATAAAACAACCTCCTGGCATACACAGACTGGCACATAATGGGTGCCAAATAAATGGTATTTTGAAAAATTGCTGTAGAGCCAGGTATAATGGTATACACCTGAAATTTCAGCACTGGGAAGGCTGAGGCGGGAGAATCAGGAGTTCTCGGCCAGTCATGGCTACAAAGCAAGACCCTGCCCCCCCAAAATAAATAACCAAATGACAACAAAAATTACCATAGCAGTAAACATGAACCCATCTGTCTATCAAGAGTAAGAGATATTGCAAGATACATGTGATTGGCCAGGAATTAAGGGAATATTATATGCCTCCATCATAGACATTTATCCTATTAACTTTTGTTGGGCCTCCACGGGGTGAGGGGAGGGCCAGGTTGCAGGGTGGGGTGCAAACAGCCTAAGAGGGTGCAGTGCAGAGGCTCTCAAGGACACACTCCGGGGCCAGCCTCAGAGAGTCAAATCCGTTTATTTTAAGGAGAGGCTCAGCTTATATAGCAATGGGCATAAAGTGAAAGAAGGTATTGCGTCAGAATTGCACTATGTATCGAGCACCAATCAGTGTTCTTGTTGAATCAGATCACCCAATAAAGCTTGGGCATGCCTCAGGCAAGTCCACAAAAAGAGGAAACAGGCAGGAGAGTACCTTTGGACAAACAAGGCTGGCAATGGTGACCATCCCATCACATGGGCCTATGTGACTGGGTGTGCCTCAGGTCACAGACAAGTAGGCTTAGTGTGCTAGACCTGAGAGGCCTGTGCATGGGCAAGGTTCACCTCAGCCCAGCCATTGTGTCACTCACAATGTTTGGTGGCAGATCTTGCCCTAAATTTAGCTGAGACTTTATTTTTATGGAACCATAAGGGGTAAAAGATGTGTGTTGTCATAGCTCAAAAGCTCCCACTCAAAGCTTTGAGGTTCTAGGCCTCTTCCTTCAAACCTTCAGAGTCATCTAGCATCTCTTCTCTCCTAGGGTTTTAAAGATCCTGTGTACCGAGCAAGGAGGAAGCAGTTTGCTGACATTGCCTACAGCTACCAACAGTAAGTTGCCTTTTGGGGAACAGAGAGAAGAGCATATCCCTAGCCTACATTTCCCTTGCTCTAGGTAGGAAAATATCACCATGGAATGTTCTGCCTTTGTGTGTGTGTGTGAGAGAGAGAGAGAGAGAGAGTGCGTGTGCAGTTCATGCACTTAAGCCCTCCCTTTAATAACGTGTTCAAAAAACTGCCATTAGACAAAAGAGAATTACTTGCTGTTCTGGGGCCCAGCTCTCTCCTCGCCTTTTTGCCTAAGTATACAATGTCTGAAATAATTACAAAAGGCCTCTGTCCTTTGCCGAATGAAACAGCCTCTGGTCTTCTCCACATTAAACTGGGAAAAAGGAAAAAGAGAATCGTTTACACTCAGAATGCACTGGCTGCCCCAATGAAATAATGAATCATTGGGCATCTTGGACCAGCTATGCTTCAGTGTTCCGCTTTTATCTGGTCTGATCCAGTTGTGAAGGGCAATTTGAGGATGGCTTGGTTTTTTTCTGTTCAGAATTCTGTGCTCCTCTCCAGTCCTATTTTAGCCTACAGAAAATGCAAATATCGAATATATTGTTTGAGAATGGAATGTTTTTGCTATTTTGAGTCCTCAGGAACTACATCAATCCTTCCATGGGAAACTTAGTGTTTTGGAGATATCACTGTTCCTGAGTTGGGGGAATAAGAAAAGACGTGCACAAGAAGAAACTCAAAAGTTATCCAGAACTCTGAGGCAATAGTACTTTACAAGCTCTGATACAATATCAGTGAGATAGAGTGAGTGCTGGGGCTTTCCATTCAACACAAAGCTACCTGAAAAATGGAAAGCCTTCCAGAGAGAATGAGAACAGTTCCTTCTCTGAATGACTGCTGACAGTGAAACTGTACAGCCTTGGGTCAGTCTAGGCCCATGTGGGACTTGGCTTCTGCTGAGCAAGAATCACAGATCACGGTGACCTCTCTCTATCTTCCTTTTTGTCCTACTAAATCAGTACAAGCAAAAGCCTCTCTTCAGAGTCAATAGGAATCATATTAATTTTTTTGCTATTTGTCTCAGGTCTGCAGCCATAATACCCTAGCATTTGATCCCGCTTGATCTTGGAAGCTAAGCAGGGTTGGCCTGACTAGTCCTTGGATGGGAGACCACCTGGGAATATCAGGTGCTGCAAACTAGGGAGAAGGACCTGGCAATCCACTCCCAAAACAATCCACCATTGAAACCCTATTTATAGCAGAGAAGCACTGACAATAATGCTAGGCATGACACAGTGTCGGGGAGCATTTTGTCTGTGGTATATAGGGTTGCTAGGAGTCAGACTTGACTCTACAACATCTAATGACAACAACAATGTGTCTAGGGTTTTTCTATTGCTTTGTCTATGTTATTTTGTTTAGTCATAATAATAACTCCTCATTTTTCAAGTAAAGAAACTAAAGCTTAAGTAGGTTAAGTAACTTTCCAAGATCATGTAACTAGTAGGTGATATAAGCAGGTTTTTAACGTTACCTCCAAAGTTATTCTCAGCCACTTTAGTGGGTATCTGGTGACTCTGGGCACAGGCAGGTCCAGGACTAGGTGTCTCATTCTCTCTCTTGGGTTCACGTGTCCTCTGCATTGTTCTTATTTCCAGGTGTTGGCCTCATCTCTCTTGGAGGTGGACCCCAGCACCTATGAGCTGATGCCCCAACTCAATTAGAGGCTCTGTCTCTTAGCAGCAAAACAAACCAGAGTTGTGTAATTGGGTCTCACTGGCTCTGACTAGAACATGGGCCTATCTCTTAGCCTGTCATTGTGGACAGAAGAATGAGACACTCTGAATGGCCAACCTTGGTCACATTTCTCCCACTCCCACCCCTTTGATGGTGGGTATAGAAACTCATACCAGAACCTCACAGAGTAAGGAGGGAGGGAAATGCTTTACTGGAATAATGGGGAACAAGTGTTGGGTCTTTGAAACAATAAATATCAACTAAGGAAGGCATATTGTCATTTAGAATATTACTATTTCTTGAATTTGATGCAGAAATATGAGATACCTTTTTAAATGAGGACCACTTATAATGAAAATGATCAATTATCCAATAGTTATTCCTTGTTAGTTCCAATGTGAAGTATTTATAGATAATATTTCATTTAATTTTATGCACACTCTGTAAAAGTTACTTATTATTATCCCATGTAACAGTTGCACAGACTGAGACTCTGAAAGTTTTACTACATTTTCTGAGGTTACACAGCTAGGAAATGGCAGGGCCAAGGGTAAACCAATCTCTGTCCATTTCCAAAACCTTTTTATTCTCCTCCATCAGCACTTAGCCCTGAAATGATGGTTCAGTCTTAGGCAGGGGATCACCTGATATTCTTTCACAATCCCTGCTGGCTACCACAAGACCCTCTGAGCATGTCTAGTTTTCAATTCTTAAGCAAAAAGCTGTCTTTTCTCTCTAATCTCTGCCAGCCTTTCCATGGAAAATAACAATGACTTTGCCTTAATGTCCTTGGATGAGCTACAACTTTGAAAGGGCAGGAGGGGACCTAGTTTGGAACCAAATCTGTAATTCTGAGGTAAACAGTCCCACTTTGTCCCAGACTGTGTGTCCCCAGTGAAGGGAACAGGCCTACAGCCCAAGGAAAATTCACTGGTCTTTGAGGTTAGGCTTTGTTTGGTTTTAAGTTGTTTTTACTGTTCAGAACACAGCTCAAGACCTTGTAGAATAATGAATCTTACCATGTAGTTTGTATCAATCACCTGGGGAGTTTATTAGAATCCAGATGTTCAGGTTTATATATACATATTGTGGAACTTTAACATGCATTGAAATACCTTCATAACTTCCCAGGAGCAGAAGCATCAAATCCAGCAGGTGCACACCCACTGAACAGGGTGATTTCAAATTCTTGTCCCACCTGTTAAATCCAACTTAGCCCACAAGTTTGACTGCTTTAATTGACATAATACTAGGTAGTATGTTGCTTTCACTGAACTTAGATGCCTTTGTTTGGAAAGAGGATGCCTTCTTCATTTGTCTCAGCCCCCACTCTCCCTTTTGGCCTTTACCTGCTATTTTACACCTGTATGTCACTAGCCTGCCCCCTGCTGTTGTTGTTAGGTGCCATCTAGTTGAGTCCAAGTCATGGGGACCCTATGTACAACAGAAAAAAACACTCCCTGACACTGTGTCATTGCCAACACTATGTCAGTGCTTCTCTGCTATTCATAGGGTTTTCAATGGCTGATTTTTTTTTTCAGAATTATTTTGGGAGTGGACTGCTACGTCCTTCTCCCATTTTTTGTGGTGCTGGGGATTAAACCCAGAGCCTCGAAGAGTGCAGAGCAGCACTCTACCAACTGAGCTAAATTTCC
Source organism: Pedetes capensis (assembly GCA_007922755.1). Lineage (NCBI taxonomy): Eukaryota > Metazoa > Chordata > Mammalia > Rodentia > Pedetidae > Pedetes > Pedetes capensis. The sequence goes on along the minus strand of VMDO01013860.1, from coordinate 8,758 downwards.
GTATATAAACCATTGGAGGATGATGAAAGCAGAAAGGCCAACTAACTTCCTAAAGTAAGAGTAGATCCTCAGTATAGTTGGTGAGATGGTTATCACTCCTTCATATAGGAACCAAGAGAGTAGCATTTCCTGCATCTAGCAGTGGGATTTTTCTCTTTCAAATAACATTTGAAGTCCATTCTGGTCAGTGGTGGCATTTCACAAATCCTGGATCCTGACTCCCTCTGCTAACCTCACCATGGCGTGGGCTCTGCCCCCACCCTCCTGAAGACACCTACTTCATGCCTGTGTTCTAGTGGGCAGCCCATCCCTCGTGTGGAATACACAGAGGAAGAGAGGAAGACTTGGGGAACAGTGTTCAGGACACTGAAGTCTCTGTACAAAACCCACGCTTGCTACGAGTACAACCACATTTTCCCACTTCTGGAAAAGTACTGTGGCTTCCGTGAAGATAACATTCCCCAGCTGGAAGATGTTTCTCAATTCCTGCAAAGTAAGTCCATGTCAGGGGCAAGGCCTTGGCAGAAGAGGGGAGGGTGGTGGGAGGGGAGAGGGGAGGGGAGGCTAGTGTGAGTCCATGTGTTTGTGGTAATTCATGCTGGCTGTGTCTCCCAGGAAGAGTTCAGTTGCACTCAGCTCTGCCTTCCTTCTCACCTCCACTCCTAATCTACATCAACCCAAGTAAGATCATCAGTCATGGATTTGGCCATATACCTGTCCCTGAAAATTATTTTCTTTTATTCATAAAGTGCAAGGTGCCCAGTAAGGATATTCCATGTACCTCCCATGGTTATGAGATGGCTGTAGTGTGAGTTTCTAAGAAATGTGCTCCTCACAAGGCAGTGCCAAGAGTCCTGAGCTTTGAGTTTCTGATGTGGTATGGATCCTGCTTTGACCTCTGGCAGGGTAAACCTGCCTCAGTGTGGTCATCTGTCAAATGGAGTCAGTGTCAGACCATTGGCCTTCCTCATAGTGAAACTGGGAGAATAAAATCAGATACTGCATAGGACTTTGGTGCATGCACTATGGTGCATTCATAGCTGGTGCTCAGTGAACCTGAGCTGAATTGTAGTCTGAGTAGCTTAGTGGGTAAACACATTCTAGGAGATAGGGCTCTGCACAGCATTTCCAGGAGAGAAATGCTGTCTTTTCTGCCAAGAGGGTGTTAACTCAGCAAAAACAAAACAATCAATTAATATATATTGAAGACTTACTATGTACCAGGTAGAATGAGGACAAGTAGGGAGACAAACCTTAGGTTTATAGAAATGAACAATGTTCTATACATTAGAGCCTTGCGGAGATGGCAACTCAGGGATAAGGAACCAGGGGACTAGATGGCAGGGAGGAAAATTATAGCTGGGACAAACTGGGCTAGATGAAATTTGAGACTTTTACTTCCAGGATAAAGAGAGAAACAAGAGTCCAAACAAGGTAAGCTTCAGCCTAGAAATGCAGAGAATGTGAAAGGAGAGGGGAGGAGATTCCAGACACTTTCTTTATCTAATTACCACAATAATACTAGCAGGTGGGAGTTATATAATTATAATTAAGAGAATGTGCCTGCATCTGTACCACTGTGGCACCCGATCCTGTCAGATCTTGGAAGCTAAGCAGGGTCAAGCCTGTTTAGTACTTGGATGGAAGACTGCCTGGGAACACCAGGTACTGTAGGCTTGGGAGAAGGACCCAGTAACCTACTCCCTCCCCAAAATAGTCAGCCATTGGAAACCCTGTGAATAGCAAAGAAGCATGGACAATAGTGTTTCATCTATTGTACACAGGGTCGCTATGAGTTGTATATCTACATGACCTAACAATAATTAAAAGAACAGACTTTGAAGCCACACTGCCTGTTACTTGTGACTTTAGACTAGAGCTTTAACCTCTCTGTGTCTCAGCCTCCCTGTATGTAGATATAATAATAGCATCTAGCTCCCAGAGTTATTGCAAGGATTAGTTAGTATATATAAAGTGCCTAGAACAGTGTCTGACTGACATATGGTAGGTAATTTACTGGCTTAGTGTTAGCTATTGCTATTATCATCATTATGAGCATTATTCTCCTTTCAAGTTTAGAATAAATTAAGAGACAGATATAGAAACCAGAGAGATGGTGATCAAAATGTTAGCTTTAAAAAACAGCTTTTTGGAGAACGTGGTATAGGTGTATGATCAAACTGGACTTCCCAATATTTTACCCATTCATTTGGGAAATTTACTTGCCAACTCACAGTGCATAGTCCCAAGTCCACAGCCAAGAAGAACCAAGAGAAAACCTCTGTGGGTAGTCAAGAGATCAAGAGCAGTAAAGAAAGGGTTAATTTGAGAACGTTCATTTCTTCTTCCCCTGTGCTATAGTCAGATTGACCACTGGTCCTCATGGGGTGGACTGTGTGAAGCGTGGTAGAGAAGCTGGCAGTGTTCTTTCCATTCTCTTTCTTAAATGAAGTACAGTGAAAATTCCCTGTCCACCTAGAAACATTGCAATATTGAATAAGTGTTCAAACCAAGGAAACAATAGTGAAAGGGAATTGACTGGATATTTCCAATGAACAAGACTCTAGATATGTTGTCAGGAGGGACCAATCCCTGGAGAAAGATGTCATGTTTGGGAGAGCGGCAGGTCAACAAAAAAAGAAAGACCCTCAAGTAAATGGATTGACACAGTGACTGCAACAACAGGCTTGAACATAAAAAGGATCAGTATTGGGGAGTGTTTCATTCTGTTGTACATAAGGTCACTATGAGTTGGACTTGACTCAATAGCACCTAACAACAATAAGGCTCTGGGCTAAGTACTTTATAGTACTTTATAGTTATTCTTTTGATGCTTGGCATATTTCTCTGCAGCATCTATCTACATTTTGTAGATGAGGAAACAGAGGCTCAGAAATGTGAGTTTACTTGACCCAAATCAGCCAATTAGAAACAATGAGACAGAGATTGAAAGTCAAGTTGGCTTAGTATCAAAGCCCTCATTCCTAGATATTTGTGTGCACTTCTTCCCTACCTAAGGATCCTTAGTCCCCTCTGGTTCCACCATGATGGTTTTGGAGATTTTGTTCTTTGCCTTCCAGCTTGTACAGGTTTCCGCCTCCGACCTGTGGCTGGCCTGCTGTCCTCTCGAGATTTCTTGGGTGGCTTGGCCTTCCGAGTCTTCCACTGTACACAGTACATCAGACACGAGTCCAAGCCCATGTACACACCTGAACCGTGAGTATTGTCCTCTGTTTACCATTTGTCTGTCCCAATGGGTCCCAGCTGTTCCTGCTCCAGGAGATTTGGGTTCATTGCAGGCTGATCCACAGGACTAGTTCCCTAGATTACCAGTATTTGGTAGTAATACTAAGAGAGAAACTTATTCTGGAGATTTTCTTGTCCAAACAGACAAAATTTAGATCCACAGATTTGGACATCCTGTGAATAAAGAATTCAAATCTCCTTGGATAGTGGGAACAGGAAGTCCCCTTCAAGTTCCAAATGGGACAGGAATAAGTAGCAGCCAATCCATCTCAAAACCTCTTAAATATATTTATCTAGTTGATCCCTGCCTAGATTGTGTGTTTGTTGGAGGCAGAGAATGGCTGGCCACTGTGCTTCCTACCTTGGGGTACAGCCATCTCCTTGGTCAGGCAGAAATTTATATGAAAGGGAAATCAGCAAGAGGCCCCCAATTATTTTTCCCTTCCCACAATGTTCATGGCTACTGATCAGGAAAGATCTGTTCCTAATAGATGTGGCACATTATGTGTTAAATAAATATAGTCTTCCTTTCCTAAATGCTGTCACCTCGAGACTAAGAGAAGAGAAACACTATTTTATTAAGTCCCCATTGGGAATAACTGTGCATATTTTGTCTACCAATGTAAATTCATACCAAGGAGAAACCTTGGGATGGGAGGTGTTCATGGCCCACAACTCACTCAGGTGTGTGAGAGGATGCCCATAGGAATACTGGATCTTCTCGAGTGTACCTTGTAGGTATCTACCCAGAGGTACCCAGCAGGACCACTGGCTGCTATGTCCTCCCCTGTGCCCATCCTCTACTTTTCTTTCTACATCTTCCCTTTCTCTTAGACCTTGTCTCAACTCATCCTACACTCTGCATGATGCAGAGCACATAGCCTCCTGCTTAAAGGAGGAAACCAATCACTAGTCTTCTCTGTCTACACCTGTTCCTTTGGTGATCTCTCCCAATCTCATGGCTTCAAATACTATCTCTGCCATGATGAACAAATGGATGTCTTTGGCTCAGATTCCAATCCCCAAACTGAGACTTACATATTTAAGCACTTGCTCAACATTTCCACTTGAATGTTCATTAGACACTTGAGAGGGAAGTCAGCAGCCTAAATGACTTGCTTTCTTCTTCCTGCCCATTCCTCATGTAGAAAGACTGAGTATAGCTTGGTTTAACCTGCCTCCTCTCCAACTTCTGCACCTTCTGTCTTTCAGGGACATTTGCCATGAGCTGTTGGGACATGTGCCCTTGTTTTCAGATCGCAGCTTTGCTCAGTTTTCCCAGGTAAAGAACCAATCTTTGTAGCCTTAGTTACAGAGTTAGGACTGCATTGCTTGAAAGAGAGCCCACGGAGGGGTGTTCGGACCCTCTGCAAGAGTGTAAAACACATACAACTCTATGATCCCACTAAGGAGAAGAGTATTGAGAAGGGTATGTGGTTCCATGGTTTTGGCTAAGGATCCATCCCAGGGATGATAGCCTGGCATTGGTGAATTGCTCACCCTCTGACTCATGTGTGTGCTTAAATTACCAATATCACTTATCCTACCAGATGTACTTTAAGAGTCTTTTGACCCCCGAAAGTGTCTTATCCCTTTGCAGAAGTCATCTCACCTTCTTCCAAGTTCTAGAACTTTCTACCTCCTACTCTGTTTAGGGCATTGCCACTTTCTAACCTTGTCAGGCAGCCATTTGTATGTGATATATTTGAATTAAATAAGATGGTATTTGGTAAGAATCCAGTGTCAATACTTTGGCTTATAATTGACTAAATAAATAAATGAATAAATTTGTAAATACACAAATAAAGAGCCAAATGTCTGATCACCATATCAAAGCTGTGACTTAGACCTTGACTTATCTTTTACAGTAGTGAACAAGCTGACAAACATGCTTTTGGGAGAGTTAAAAGATGCTTCTAGATATCTCCAGGAACTGAGGGGCAGCCTAAAACATAGTTGGGTAGCTGGGATCACGGGAGATTGAATGGTGGCTCTGATGTACCCATAGGTCCAACCTTGCCACTGAAGAGCTATGTGACCTCGGGCAATTAGCCAGGTTGCCTCATTTTCTGCAGATGGGGATCAGTAAAAAGTCTTCCCTGGTCATGCTCTTCCTCGTCAGGAAGAATGAGGATCAAATGGAATGACCCATGAGTGAATGCTAGGCCAAGTATGAATTCCAGAGTAAGAGTGTTGTATGTGTTGTAAGAGTGTTGTTCCATCATGAAGCATTTTCCATCAGCTGGAAGATACAAATATTTCCACTATTGAATGAAAAGGCTACCACTTAATGTTTGAAACAAACAAACCAAACAAAAAGCTAAACTCATTGCTTGCTAAGTGAGGAATAACTGTACTTAGAAGATGCAGGCTCTCTAAACAAAGAAATCTGTTACTTCTGTGTGAAGTTTTGGGAATTATGGAGTTCAGAGACTGTTGGACTTTTAGAATTGGGACTGTTGAGAGATTAGTTGAACTTTAACTGTGCAAGCATCATCACTGACAGTATAGTTATAGCTTCCAAGATGATATCAACAACTCAGGATATTTTTAAAACAGACTTATTACTATGGCCAGAGAATTGTCAGTTTTCCCTTCAGAGAAAAAGAACTTCATATTTTTTACCTCCAGAAGCTGTTCTGCCCATTCAGAGGCTAAGTGGCAGTTCTCCTTAAACCATTTCTATTTGGGGGACCCTCACAGAGGAATGGACAATTATAGTCAACAGACAGAACCTATGGAACCATTATTGAACATAGTTCCAACTTTGATCCGGGCAGTCCCAAGGCAGAGAGTCATTCTGAAAGTTCTCTGAAAACATTTCTTTTTTAATTAAAGGCAAGAACTTCTTCCTACTACTATGAAGCAGCAGGAGATAGGGATGGAGCATGGGGTAACATTGGGAGCCCTGTTTTAGGCAAGCTGTGGTCTCAAAGAATGGCAATAAGATAATGGGACTCCATTTGGGTTTTGGATATATAAATAGATTCTGTTAGACCCAGGACTGTGGCATATCTGGCAGGTAGATAGAGTGGAGATGGTGAAGAAGCAAGACAGGAAAGCCATACTAAGGACGATGTGTGAATTTGGTTCACTCTAAATCAGACAGTGTTTTCTAAGTGTAGTGTGGATCAGATTCTGGGCTTGGCCCAGGGGAAGCTATGGAGATGCAGAGCACATAGACTCCTGCAACATTTCCACTTGAATATTCATTAGACACTTCTATTACCCTGTCCAGAACTTGATTTTGAATATTGCTGCTCAAATCTTCTCTACCTAAAGCCTTCCCTTTATCAGTCCATGGCCACTCCATACTTCTAGTTGTTCAAACTGAAACCACTTGGGGAATTTATGGACATGTTTCTGTTTTACCCCACAACCAAGTCTTTCAGAATATCCTGGATATTTTACCTCCAAAATATATGTAGAACCTGACTATCACTTACCACATCCACTGATAGTAACCTGCTCTCAGCCACTGTCATTTCTTACTCTGTTGACTCCAGAAGTCTCTTTGCTGACATTTTGCCTTGACCCTTAATCCTCTATAGCCTATTCTCATATACCAGCCAGAGTTAGTCTTAGATAACATAAACCTGATCATGTCCACTTTTCTTGCCAAAACCTTGGAATGGCTTCCCTTCACTGAAAGGAAAAACCCATGCCCTAAAATAACTTAATGCCTGCAGCTGTACCACTGTGGCATCTGATCCCATCAGATCTTGGAAGCTAATCAGAGTCGGACCTGGTTAGTACTTGGATGGGAGACCACCTGGGAACACCAGGTGCTGTAGGCTTGTGAGAAGGATCAGGCAACCCACTCCCAAAAAACAATCATCTATTGAAAACCCTATGAATAGCAGAGAAGCACTAACAATTGTGTTTCATCTATTGTACCATAGGGTCTCTATGAGTTGGACACTGATTTGACTAACATCAAGAAAATGTCTTGAAAGGTCCCACGTGATCATGTTTAGCATCCTTATTTGGGACCACCTACTGCTCTCCCTTACTTACTCTGTTCCAGTCACATTAGTCTCTCTCTGTTCTCTGTTACTTGAGCCAAACTACCTTCCTTAGAAGCTTTTGCACTGTCTGCTTGGCCTACAATGTACTTCCCTCAAATGTTGGTGGCACCAACAACCTCACTCATGTCTTTACCCAAATACCACCTTCCTCTTGCTTACCCTAGAAATCTATTTAATACTCAGCACCTCCCATATTCCCTGGAACTCCTAGACCCCTTTGTACTCTTCTCCTCCCATTTCTTCTTTCCAAAGAACTTATTACATTCTCAAATATCTAGGTGTACACTTTTTATTTTCTCTCCACTACAAACCACAAGATCAAGGGTCTTTATTGATTTTGAACACTGCCTGACAAACAGAAAGCATTCAATAAGTAACTTTGAGCCAAGTGTGATGGCATGTGCTAGTAATCCAAGTAATCAAAAGGAAGAGGCAGGAGGATTGCAAGTTTGAGGTCATCCTGGGCTACATAGAGTTCCAGGCCATCCTGAGCTACACAGTGAGACATGTCTCAAAAAAAACAAGAATAAATAAATAAACATTTTTTGAATGAATGAATGCACATAGTTGGAAAGATACACACATGGCAGACTAGAAAAAATGCTGTATAACAGACAAATAGACCGCTAGAGGAATGGTGCAATTGGAGCTATGATGAGAAATATCCATGATATTTTAGACCACACACACACACACACACACACACACACACACACACACACCCCTGGAAGAAACTCAACAATTCATATGCAGTTCCCTTGCATTGCTTTCAGAGTACCTGATTAAAACTCACCCAATACTCCAGGAATGTTCTAATCAAGCTGTGGAAGAGTCATGAATGGTGCTTTCAATGGAAATCAATGGTGTGAGCACGAGCAGGTCACCTCCCTTCTCCATGCCTCAGTCTCCTAACTTGTAAAATGGTGACAGGTTTCCACTGTTGCAGAGATCTGTGATTCTGTGGTGTGTGGCCAGTAAAGATTTAAGAAAATATACAGGGTCTTATCTGGGTCCTTCTGAAGGCTTTCTGGCCACTCACCCTCTTCCTGTGGTCAAGGACCAGGCTGATACTGAGGGTCAAGTCTGGAGATGGGCCGTGCAGTAACTGTTTCTCCACACACAGGAAATTGGCCTGGCCTCACTGGGTGCCCCTGATGAGTACATCGAGAAACTTGCCACAGTAAGTCTTCCCCCGCCCCCCCGCCGGGACGGATGGTGAGAGTGCTTTGTGCAATTGCCCTCAGATCTTCATATCTTTGATGGTTTGCTTTTTCTCTGGAAGCCAGGCCATGTGGAAGAATAATCAGAATGTGGCAGGTTACATTTGCACAAGTGAAACAGCACACTTTTTAAATTTTAGTTTATTTTTAAAATTTTATTTATAAATTTTGATGGGTATAGATTAATAAGTCAAAAACTTCACATTTTGATTTCTCTTTAATGGATCAATTTTCAAGTCAGCTGCAAGCAGAGGTTTGCACATA